>JAYJMH010064758.1:0-34474 GCA_036873815.1 Phacellophora camtschatica | reverse complement strand
CCAAAGATTTTAGGTTTTTCCATAACTCTTTAGGTTTTCCTACGTTATCTTTCAATGTTTCAATAACGAAATTTTTCTTTTTCCTTTCTAATAAACTCTGGATTTCGTTACGCGCTCTCTTATACTCGTCAAAGTCTGTGTTGTTCCTAGATTTTTCAAACCGTCTAAATAATTTGTCACGATTGTTAATTTTGTCAATCACTTCACCATGGATCCATTTTTGACTACTTTTTTTCACTCGGATTTCCTTTATTGGAGCTATTTGGCCAATGACTTTGGTAATGGTGCCAAAAAAGTGGGAATATGCAGAATTTATGCTTTCAAAGGTCATGTAATTTGGGAAGCTGGTTTGTCTTAATTTGTCGAGGAAGATTTCCTTCGTGTATTTTTTCATAACACGAATCTTAATATGAGTATGTTCATGTGCTATGGCACGAATAATTTTTCGGGTGCAGTATATCAGCTGATGGTCAGATAAACCAATGTCTATGACACTATGTTGTGAAATTTTATCATTGGAGTTCGTTAGTATGTGATCTATTATTGTAGCTAAATTCTGAGTGATTCGAGTAGCCGATTTGCTTAAGGCCGTGGAGGGAACAAAATTCTTTGTGTTGTTTAGTCCCGTTTGAAACATTTTCACTTTTATTGTTCATATTTACACTAAAATCGCCGAATAAGTATACTTCTTGCTCATTAAAGCATTTGGTGTTGGATATATCCTGTGTTAATTTGTCAAAGAATCCTGTAACATCAGGAGATCTTCACTTGTATCTTGGTTTGACCAATGTGTCTAATGTATTCTTAAACGAATTCAGACTGGGAGCAGTGACAACTTTGTTTGGCAGGGCATTTCATATTTGAATAGACACATTTTAGCATCTGAAAACACTTCATACCCTCTTGTACAATTTCTTTTCATATTTTTAATCCTTTATCTCTATCCTTAAACATTTCAGACCCCATCATAGAGTATAGTTAAATGCCTCAGATATCAACATGTAAAATTAAAAAATTCAAGTAAAAAATCAATGCATTGGTAATTCAAAGAATTGTGATGTTTTAGAACAAAAACATGTGCATATGATGTTCATACGTTTCTCAAACTCTCGTTTTTGTTTTCTTTGCCTTTTTTGATGTCTTTAGCTTCTTGCTGCGATTCTCGCTCTTTTGTGTAGACGGTCTACGAAAAACAAGCAATCAGAGATATTTCAACTTTTTAAAACAAATAAAAATGTTATTCAAAGTATCTTCGTACCTTATAAAAATTTACAGCAACAAACAAAAATTATAAAAATTACAAGACATAAAAATCATCATAAAAAAGATATGAAGGGTTATGTCCGATAGGTTCAGCTGGCTTCATTTGTTTTGATTTTCTGCTTGAGAGAATTCGCTTTATCTTGAATGGCTAATTGTTTCGAAATTCGCATGTCAATTTCACAAAATCTGCCCTTGTTGGTGGAAGAGGTAGAAAATCCACCGTCAAGAACTATTTTCATAATTTAAGAAAAACTTGTTCTTTAAAAAACACCACAAAACAGCCTGTATTTGTTTAAAGTGGTTGGAAAAATGTAAAACATGTTTCTCACGAAAATTAAATATGCAGTCGTGGCCGAGTGGTTAAGGCGACTGACTAGAAATCAGTTGGGATCTTCCCGCGCAGGTTCGAATCCTGCCGACTGCGAAATTTTTTAAATTATAATTTTTTTCAATTTTTTTGAAAATATGTAACATATAGAAGCTGAAACAAGAACAATTATTTAGTCTCTTAATTTTGAACAGCTCATCTATGCTAAGGCAATGTTTTGATTACAACCGTATTTCCCAGAATCTGATATGCAAGACGTTTTTTTTAAGAACAACCTTTATTATTAAGAAACGCAGCCAGGCTGAGATTTGTTTGGTTCAAACTTTTTCCGTATCTCATAAATTAGTTGTGTTAAGTGCAAAAAAGTTGTTTTTGCACTTTAAAGATGTTTTTGAGAAGGCTGATGGTAGCAAGTTTGTAAAAATCAGTCCAGGCATAATAAATCCAGGTAAAAAAAATCGCGAAATTCTTCAAAAAAAAATTAAAATGGCAAATAACGGCAGAAAAGACGAATAGTAACATCGCAAATGATTTAATAGATCCTCAATTTGACAATGTTATTTAAATAATTATAAAAATAAAAGTAATTAAGAATTTTCATATGGTCTTATCCATTCTGATCATTTTTCAAATACCGTTTCTAAAATATTCTACTCGCCGATTTATTAAATAGCTTACCTTTTTAAGCTTTTGACGACTTTCTTCGGGCAGTTGTTCCGTTTGTGTCCCTCTTCCCCACAAATGTGACAAGCAATTGTACTAAAAACAAATAAAAGTTAGTCGTTTAAAGCATCACAGCAAAGTGTTAATAAAATATAAACACAAAGATTCTTCAGTTTCATTTCTAGGCTTCGATTCAATTATAAGAAAATATTATTACGTTTTTTTCAGCATTTGCAAACAAACTCAATTCTGAAAGTTAACACCTTATACTCCTTTTAATTTTTCCGCTTCTAATTTTCGCGCACCTGTCTCTTGGACCTTTTCGTGCCCTTTAATTTCTACAGATCTGCCAAAATGGTAAGAATCCTCGATAAGAAAAGAACCATGTGGTCTGTGAATCAGGCTACCAATAATCTAATGAAAGTGATATTGGTCCTTTTTCACGGATAAACTGTAACGGATGTGGACTTGTAATTTAAATATTCTTCAATCTTATATTACTCAAACAACAACAAAGCTGTCCGCCTCGTTTTCAGTTTCTGTGTCACAACGAACGAGCATTTCGCTTCCCGCGCCACTGGAACTTTAGACTAGCCCAAAGTCTATTTCTTTCTTAATTTGAGAAAAGGAACCGAAGGAACTCGAGATAAACAAATGAGAAAAAATTCTGAAGAAAATTTTCCTCCTCCTCATTTTTTTCTTCCGAATTTTCTCCGTTTGTTGTTGGATTAAAAATACATTCTCAGTTCTCAATTTGAATCAATCTCAATTATTGAATTTATTAAAATTGAGAAAATAAATAGACTTAGGGCACCGCCGCAGTATCACTCCTCCCCAACGCCACCAACAACCGCTGAGCAGTATATTAGAAGCTCTCTGATACAAAAGAGAGCTAGAAAAAAGGAGAGCTAGATGGGAAATAAAACACTTACAATCCACACTTATGACCCTCAAATTCGCACCTCTGACAGACTAAACAATGAACTCGGCCTGAAGAAGAAACAAAATTATAAGTTTGCAGTTTGTTTCCACACCTGTTCCATTTTATTCACACATTACAACTTTTAAATTATTTCCGTGGTATCCAAATAATGGTCAGTGGATATTCATTTGACAATTTAACAGTAAAATTCATTTGCATTTTAATATTTTAGAGAAAACAATTTACAAAAATATTTAAATTTTCCCTCCTCAAAGCAATAGTTGCAGCAAAAACAAAACGGCTATATTAAAGATGATGAATGAAAACAAAAAACCCTGCAAAAAAATTATGATCTTACCAGGTTTCACGCATTTTCCGCATTCATCACAGTGTACGTATGTTCTTCCATCCTGCAAGTGGAGATGCCAACAGTCAGGCCAGTAAAAATTGGATGGGTAAAAAGGGTTCATGTCCCCGAAAATTCATAAAACAAATAGTGCTATAAATTTGTTTTCTTTTGTAAATTTTCATCAAAGCTTTCTACAGCGCTGCTAACGTTCATACTACACTTTTGGTAAAAACCCCCATTAGTTATGTTTATTAATTTAAATTAAGATTTGTGGGAACGCATGGCTTGGCCGAAATTTGACTGAAAATGCCTGCAATAAGCTGCTGGTCAAAAGATTTAATTCCCACAATCCTTGCTCAATTTAAACAGTGAAATGTAGCTGAATTATTTCCACTTATTAGAAGTCCACGAATGATTTAACATATTTTTATGCAACAATTTTCAGGTCTCATTTGAATTCTTTTTATTCAAAGACCAAACAGATAGTCTGGGTAGAATTTCCCGATAATTTTACACAGCACAAGCCCAAAAGAATATCTTTATATAACAAAATAAATTCTTTGTTAATTTCTTAGGCCTCATCTGATTATTTCAGTTTACAGTTCCCAATGATTTACAGAACAAACAGAAAATAACATTTTTCTATTAAATAACAAAGTTACTAGTAACGTCGCAAGTCTCATCGGAAAAGGTAAGAAAAGGTAGTCTGAGTAGAAGTCAACGGTGATTTACACCACATACTCGAAAAAATATATTTCTAAGCAAGAACAAAAGTATTGTCAATTTCTAAGTCTCAGTTGAATTTCTTTGACCCAAAGGGCAAAGCGGATAATCCAGGTAAAAATCCCCAATGATTTGGAAAGCAAAAACTCAAAATAACAAGTTTCTATGAAAGAACAAAGTTATAATGTTAATTTGCTTGGTCTCATCTACTGGATTCTTTCACCCAAAGAGCAAAGCGGATAATCCAGGTAAAAATCCCCAATGATTTGAAAAACAAAATTGTTGTTAATTTCTTCGGTCTCATCTGTATTCTTTCACCCAAAGAGCTAAACCGATGTCTGGGTAAATAAATCCCGAATGATTTGAAACACAAAAATTAAAAATAAAATCCTTCTTTGAAAAACAAAATAAATCATTGTTAATTTCTTTGGCTTCATCTGAATTATTTCACCCAAAGAGCAAAATAAATAGCTTATGTAGAATTCCCCGATGAATCACAAGGCAAAAAAATCAAAAGAATATATGCAAAATGAAACAAAGTTTCTCACCTTCGAAGTGCACTGATCGCACTTTTCACAATGCTTGTTTTCTTCAGCAACAAATCTTTCGCATTTTTCACAGAGCCTATTGAATCATAAAAAATATGTTTTAAATGAGAAATGGATCATAAAAGCTGAGATTTTATCAGAATATTGCGAAGAATATTTACCCTTGGATTTTATAACAATGCGCAGTTCTTCTTCCGATTAAAATGCAAACAATGGTGAATAAAAGCTCTTCTTTGAAAACTAAATTTCCCTAAGAAAATCATTAAGTATTTTCGGATTCAATTTTAAATGTTGCAGGCAACAGCGAAGTCAAAAAAATATATTTAATATTTATGAAGTTCAAGAGAATGAAGCAAAATAGACATTTAAACAAACAAAATATACTTACTTATAACTTTCCTTCTTTGGCAAAACAAATTCTTTGCCAGGAATATTCGTAAAAATACGAATAGGTGAACCTCGTTTGAATTCTGATGTCTTTGATTTAAAGTTAGGATGATTCTCATAGCTAATCTAAAAGAAACGGGACAGATGCAGTTTAATGGTTGCTGTTCACAGAGAAACAAGGACGCACCAACTCTTAGTTGATTCGTATTGATTCGTTTGTTCTTTGATCTCTATTTGCAATTTTGATGTGTGAGAAAAAATTAAATATTTACTAAATAGACATAAACTATTACAACTCTGTAGTCCCGCTCCTCCGCGTCAACTGATTTACCCCGCTCGACTACAACACGTCACATTACAATGTAAAAGTTGGCCTCGTTTCGGTCAGGTACAAGATGGCCTAATTTTAACTGAAAATCATTTACTATAAAAATAAACAAACAAACCATTAGTGGCAAAAAGGATTTTTTTTGCAAGCTGTTAGCCATAACTTCTTTCACTTTAACACAACGATTTATATCGTGAAGACGAGAAAACCGTAGAAAATTCTCTCACAGCTTCCAGAGCTAACAATCTCGAGTACGTTCAGCCTTAAATTTGGTTTGAGCCAATCATAGACAGCGAATCCGAAATGTTCAACTGTGATTGGGGCGAAAACTAATTTATTTAAAATAAATCTTACTGCATAGTCCCCAATAAACGGCTCCCCTCAAACAAACGCCTAACATTTTTACATAAAAATGATAATGAATGCTACCCTCTGTTAGATACTTCCCAATTATAATAAACAAGGCACTCGCCAGAACGTAGTTTATCAGAAATAACGTTCAAATATAGACGTTGAAACGTTTCAAATTTATTTCAAATTTTTTGAAATGCAAAACTATATCTACTAAACAATTTTCTAATCAAAAAGTATTTAAATGTACTTCACCAATCATTTTGGAGTGTGGAGTAACAGCCTTCATCTAAATAGAAGCCTCTTTCTAATAAACACAGCTTAAGCTCGTTGAAAAAATTATAAAAAGCCAATCTAAATACCTTGTAATCCATCATTTTCAAGATCGGAAATGCTCCTGTCACATGTGATTCCAAATAGTACGGGAAAATCATCAAAATAGTAATATCTTCAACCTTCAGTGTTGGATCTGAAACGAAAACAAAGAATATTGTGGTTGATGATTTTTAAATTGACTGAGTTTAGTAAGATTCATGATAGAGGGTAGAAATAGTTTTTCGTGAAACATGATTGGCTCTATTCTTTACATGTGACACGTAACAACCCTAGCCAAAGACGGTCTGTGAAACGTGAATGGGATTTGTGTTCCCTCTTGATCACACTACAATAGACAATTGCGATAGGGTATTTTTACAAAGATGCATTGCGATCAATAATTTAATTTTTGAAGACTCAGCTGTTGATTCCATTATGGAAAGCAATGCATCATGGTAAATATACTACCGCCGTTGTCATTGTGTATAAAGTCTCGTGAAGTTTTTTAATCTAGCGCAAAAGCCCCCTGCCGCCATCTTTTTCGGAATGGTCTATGATTTCTACTAGCATAGAAAGAATTTTGTATAACAGTAAAAACATATAATTGAACCAAGAAGACTATTTAAAATTAAGACTTATTTTCAGCGTTTATAACCTCTTTAAGAAATAAAATTTAGTTTTACTTCTGTTGTACTGGTAATAACCTCCTATACTTTGGCGAAAATTTCGGTAATTTTTAATATTGGTGACCAGATCTACTTTCACAAGAATTTAATTTCACCGGAATTTTTGCAGTTGACGTACCACTTTCGACGACCTTCAATAAATTGTTAATCGAAGCAGCCAATACTGACATGAAACCACCAAACGGAGGGTCCATCACTAACACAATCTTCCCTGGCACTGCGTCACCTATGAATGTTTTGAACTGCTGTTTGGAGACCTCGCCGCCGAAAAAATAGTTATTGAACATGTTGTAATAAATGAATTCAGATTCTGGAAGAAACTGGCCCTGTAAAAAATGCAATATATTAAACAACGTAGGAAAACATAAAATGTATTGTTGAACAACGTAGGAAAAGATGAAATGGGTTGTTAAGCAACGTAGGAAAACATGAGCTAGATAATTAAACAACAGAGAAAAATATTAAATAGATTGTTAGACAATGCAGAAAGAAGATGAAATGGATTATTGTTGAAATGGATAAAATTAGACAATGTAGGGAAACATGAAATGGATTATTAAACAACGTTTGAAAGAATGGAATAAAGGCTAAACAAAATTAGCGTTGGGAAAAATAAAATGAATTATTTAAAAGTGTGAGAGAAATGACTTTAATATATGTATTGTCGATTGCTCTATCTCTTGGAGATGTCTGCCAGTCAATCATTACGTCAGTAAAATAACATTGAAATCATGAAAACTGCAATGAATTATTGACCATGATAAAATAAAGTGATCACCGTCCTCAGTATTATCGTCTTTAATAAAAATAAACTGACTTACATATCTTTTATCGATGTCCAGCAAGATGCTTTCTTGTTTTAACGATTTATTTCTTTTTAACTTCTGAATCATTTCATGAATTCTATGTTGAAAAATAGGTTTCATTACATACTGGGTTACCCAAAAAAAGTTTAGACGGTCATAAAATGACCAAAATTTTATTCTGTTACAAATTTCAAAATGTTTGTCTTTCTGCCAACGTTAGAAGGTCCAAGTTAATTTCATAAACTGTTGTTACTTTGGTAACATTGATGAATGATGAAGTAATTTCTATATGAAGAACTTAATTCCAAACCATACTTTTCAAAGACTTAGTAATTCAAATAGATAAAAAATGTATTTTACGCATTTAATGCAGCAAATTTTTAATTTTGCATGATATTCATAACATTTGTAACAATATGAAATGATAGCAACTTGCAATAACATGATTTGTTGATTTCTCATTACAACTTATACCGTGCATCAAAACCAGGTCAAATTTCTTATAAACTGGCATAATTACATTTCGTTTTTAATGTGCTAGTGAAACGTTTGAAATTGCTACAATTAATTTATCCCTTCATGTGCATGGCCATGTAAAAATGAGCTTGATTGGTCATTTTATGACTTTCCAAACGTCTAAGCATTCCTTTGGGTCACACATATACAAACAAAATGTAAAAATAATGAATTAATTCAGTTTATCAGTTAACTTTTGTTCCGCTTTAATAATACAAAAATATATTATTAAAATATATAACAAATGTGGAATAAAAACTTACCTTGGCACTCCAAGGCAAATAATTTTTTCATATTCCATTTTGCAGATCATGTTTGTGATAAACTTGCATGAAGTTTCTGAGAATAGATATTGCTGTTGAAAAAAATCATCACTCTCATGATAAAGAAAAATATTAGTGCATAAGAAATAAAGGCATATAAATTGTCAAGGCCCTGCCAGGGGGAGGGCTGTGTTCCCCAGATCCGTGATAAATTTACACACAGTTCTCTTTGGCTTTAAAAGTTCCTCAAAATTATATCCGAGCAGTTCCCTGAAATTCAAAAAACGTGTTTAATATTCCCTTTATTACCGCTAAACATACAGAATGTTGCCCTGCCCCCATCAATAAAAACTGTAAGTTCCCTTGCTCCCTCATTGTCAGCTCAGACTAAATTTTATTTTAAGTATGCCTTAAAATTGACAAAATTTTAAGCAATAAATGAATCATCACATTTTTTATAATTTTATAGTTTTATCAATCTTTGCATGCTAGAATTGCTCCAACACCTGCAAGTTTTCAAAGCATAGTGAGAAATGAAGCTTTTCGCTCCTTGCTTTATTTTTTGATGTTTTCATTTACTTGTTTTCATATACTTGCAGTAAAAATGCTTTACACTGCAAGGTTGCTACTGTGAGATAAACAATATGTTGCAAATGTGACAAGTCACAAAGAGTCAAACCATAAGATCTCAAGCAATCACCTTTTCAAGCCAGAAAAATATTTTCGATTGCATGGAGTTGCAATAATTATTTACAATCAATTATGTGACTGTGTTTCCATACAATCAAAAATCATAGATAAATTTATCCTATTTCTTGTGATTGCTGCGACTCTTTGCGATTTAGTAAATATGTCAATTAATATTAAAATAGTCCAGAAAAACGTACCGCATTGGTTTTCTTATTTTCCACAGGGTGCATAAATCGACTTGGTTCACATACATCTTGCCTTGATAACCTTTTGAACTTATGAGTAATGTGCTCCTTAGAAGATTCCCCAAATAACTGATTGCATTCACAGCAGAAAAACAGGTTATCAATCGCAGACAAATGTTTTGTTCTCTTCTTTGCCATTCTTTTCATTTCATTTTGGTCTTCTTCTATCTTCCTTTGTATTTCATTCAGCAAAATCTGTTTCCCAGCAGTTATTTTCTCATCTTCCCATTGAAAAAACGGGCATCCTTTCCTATCCCTTGATGCTGAACATGCAAAAAACCGTCTTGATGGTTTATCTTTGAAAAATCTTTCAAACACAACCGTTGGTCCTTGAAAAATAAAAGGTATTTCAACTCGTATAACCCAACACATTACCACAGCCTATAATGTTTTTTATACATGTTCGTCGTACAATAATTTTGTTGTTAGTATGATTTTCCTAATGTTTTTATATTACTTAAATTTCAGATAACGATGCTCTGGTATGTATGTAGCAAGTTATAGTTTATAATTACAAATTGAAAATCGATAGTGCTATTTAAAAATGATGCAAATAAATGATGCAAATGATGGCTTTTCCAAGTAAAAAGTGATGGCTTTTTCCAACTAAAAAAGCAAATTAAATGACCATCACTCATGAATAGTATTACTTTAGAAGTTGAAATCAGTTGGAAACCAGTCACAACGTAAAATGTTTATTCGTAATCTTAGCTGATCCATAAAATACCTACAGAAGAATTTTCATTCATTTTATACGGTTATTTGTTCACTTTTTACAAAACAAACAAGTTTGACACCATTCTCCAAACAAGTTTGTTTTAAATCTGTTGTTTCTCAAATTTTATTTAAATTTTGATCCACTGCAGCAGTTAAAAACAACAAAGTGGCTACGGATAGGGATTTTGTTCCCTTTTTCATTCTTAAATGTCAAAGTGTAGACTTCGAAAATAGAAACTCCTGTAATATCCGCAGCCTGGTGGTAGCCACCACGAGCATGCAGAGGGGAAAACAATCTTTAAAAAAATTGTTTGCTTGCTTCAAAGTCGTGGAAAGTAACTTGTATGTATCAAATTTTGCTCGCAATTACTCGAAATAGAATGAAAATAAGTTTCCTTTCTATCATATGCAAACAGCAAACTGTTTAAAGTAAAGTCAAAAGTAAAAAAGGCCTGCCATATTCCACGACAACTTTGCCAAAAAATTATTAGAAAATAATTCATTAATCATTTATTTAAGAACTATAATCATTACAGTAAACAAACATTTAGAAATTCAAATATACCATGAGTGCACATCGGTGTCTGGACATCTTCCAATACGTGTGCATCCACACCAAAACGATCAATCTTTTGATATTCTATTTGTGCTGGTGCCGCCATGTTTTTAATGTGCCATGTGACCATGTGAGTTAAAAAAATTTTAACGGCCTCGATTTCGCTGGAGACGAAATTTATGGACCAAGCGACGAACTGAAGAACTTGGAGCTACAGGAACAAAACTGCAGGAACGAAAAACAGATTCGCGAAGACAAATTTTCTCCTGCAAAACCTTCATTTCCCAAAGCCTGCAAAATCTGCTTGGTTGGTGATGTCTAAACTCAAAACTTTTTTTGTTACATCAATAATGAGATGAATGGAAGTGGCTAAAATGAGATAATGTTCAGGGGCCTTTGTGAGGAGACGATTGTCCCCATCCCCCAATTCTCGAAGGAATTTTTTTTATTTCTTGGTAAAACAAACTAAAATAGTGCTTTCCGTTTATCGGTGGGAAATTTTCCTTATATTCCCTCATAAATCATAGATCCGAATTTCCGCCTTAATAAATAACAATTACTAACTCTATGAATAAAATTCACATAAAAATTACACATATAGTTCATGTTTTGTAAATATACGATCGTACAGTAAATACATTGCCCTCGGAGCATTGTTCTCTCTCAATTAACCTATTGTTTTTGGGTTGCTTTCTCATTTTTCTCGTCAGACTTCGGGGTCTCGCTTTTTATCTGGTGATTTCTTGAAGGCGGGACTTCTCAAGGGGAAAAATTAAACATACAGCTTCAAATTGCAGTTGTTAATTAAGATGTCAACAAGTTCCAACAGTAACAGTCTGACCTGCTCAAACAGGCGAATGAGTACCCGTTCACGTGCAGGTAGCCTTGCTCGTATTTGTCACGCACTGGTGCTCATTGCAAAACCAAAGAACATTTCCAGGCACAAAAATCGGTATGCAAGATCGTATTTGATGAAGCAAACTATAGCAAAAACATTGTAATTTAACGGAAATTCAAAGTGAAAAAAGTGGTATTTTTACGTTGCAGACATGGTAAACTGTGTCACATGCAAAAAGGCATTCAGAAGCAGAATTGGAAAAGGAAAAGAGACTAGATGTGAAAAGTAAGTCTGTTGTTATCTCGCAGACAATGCTTCTTTGTTCACCGATTTGGTAATGCTTGTTTTTAATTTACCCGAACACAAGTAAAGCCCAAAACATCGTAAACCGTATTATAAAGTTTCGATTTTTACGCGTTCACAGGCTAATTATAAAGACAAGTAAAGCCCGAAACATTGTGAAACATATTATAAATATACTTCAAAACAGTGCGACATGATATTCGCTTAAAAACGACTTGCTATACATCCTAATATTTAGCCTGGTTTTAAACTATCCTAATACATTCTGTTTTTCACACGAAACATCCCTTTACAATAAAATCACAACGAAACTTCATTTTTAGTCAAGGGGGCTTGATCTCCTGATCTTAAATGTTTATTCATTGTTTCATGTTATCATTTATCATTTTATTAGTTTATATGTTATATATTATGGTTTAAATAAATGAATAACTAAATAAAAACATTTCTTAATTAAAAAAGTCCAGTACCACGTTTGCAAAGCTGCTATGGAGAATCTCTAGTTTTGATAATTCTGTTCTTACTTGACGTTGATTTAAGAGGCTTCAACTTAAAGTTTCTTAGACAAATTCTAGTAAGTAATTCCTGAGCTGTATTAAAAGAAAGCCAACGTCAATTTGGCTTTTTGAAAGTCGTGGTGTAGTATTTTCAGCAGATTGAAGTAGCAGCAATCCTTTGTTTTGATTGAGTATAACTCGGTAATTATTGGGTAGATTTTGGCAAACAAGGTATCAGACTATAAATTGAAGCATCTTAAATCAAATTCAAGCAAAAACACAAGTATAAAGACTAAACCTCCTTCACACCAGCTTTAAAAACGTGGGGACATTATTTTTTGGCAACCAGGTAACAGAGGCGAATTTTGTAGCAATAGTGAAATTGACACACTGGTTTCAAAGCGATTATCCCTCGAGAACAAAGCGAAACTCTCTCAACTGGAAAATGAAAACATCTCCGCAGCAACATTGTTTGTTTCTGTTATACAGTTGAGAGAGTTTTATTTTGTTCTCGAGGGGTAATCGCTTTGAAACCAGTGTGTCAATTTCACTATTATTACAAAATTCACCTCTGTTCAATCCGATACATTAATACTTTTTATGTAAATTCATCAATTTAGCGACTGTCAAAATTTGTTTCTTTTCAGTTGCGCGAAATTATGGCGAGAGTTGAAAATAAAAGAAGACGACGTGGGGAGGAAAGAAAGATATCGAGAATTAGACATCTTGGAAAGAGAACTTGAGCTAAAACAGAAACAGTTAGAAATGGAAAAACAAAAAGTTACGATAAAAGAAGTATTTCCGAATGGAGGAGTCGTTGAGCTGACATGCTATCACGATGACAGCATGCAAGACAAAGTCAGGAATTTATTAAAAGGTAAAGTAACAGCTTAGCAGACAAAGAAGGTTCATAGCAGACACACTTGTCCGGTGGAACCCCGCGCTGTATCAAGCTAAATCACACTGAAAGCTTGAGTAAACTTTCGCACAGTACAATTGAACCCCTTTATTTTAAACTCGTAAGGGAATTGAAATGTATTCGAAGTAGCAAGTTTTCGAGATACTTGAAGCTAAATCAACACTGAAAATTCTCAAGGGACTTACCAAACAGTTTGAGAAACAGTTCACTCCATTGGAAATTGATTAAAAATGCAGTTTAGTGGAACCCTGCTATTTCGAACTCTCAAGGGGAATTAAAATGTGTTTGAAATAGTGAGTTTTCAAAATAACCAAAGCTAAATCAACACTGAAAGTTCTCAAGGTATATACAAAACACTTTGAATTAACCGGGAGTTCGAGCTAGAGGTTCAACTGTATATTATATCACCCATTTTCATTTGCAAAGTGGTGATATGTCAGGGTTGTAGTTGTAGACCCATTACAGTTGACGTAATAAGGGTAAATCATTTTTTAAATAAAAAAATCAAACACGAAAAACCATTTGAAATAACGAATTCAATTTGGCAACAAATTTATACACTTAAAATAAACTAAATCATACAGTAGTAATTAAATTCAATAAGGCCTGAGTCAAACAATAGTCAAAAGTCATTGATATCACAGGGAAGAAATTAGAAAAAAGCAAACTTCTGAAAAGACTAAACCACACACGAAACCTTCGTTGCTATTTGACGATATTTTTAAGCATTAGCATTTGACAAGCCAATGAAAACCGATTGTCAGAAGCGGACCCAAGAGCATTTGCTCTTTTTATCTCTCCGTCTATTTGGTGCAGAGTGTCGTGTTCTTGATGTAGCCTTGTTAGCATTTTAACCCTACACCCCGGAAAAGACATATGAACCATTGACAAATACCGTATAACGTAATATTTTAAGGGATGAATAATGTAACAAAACATAATATTTATTTAATAAATGTTTATATTAGTTTGCTTCTTGAATTTAAGCTGAAAAATCGAATTAAAATAAGATTTACCAATTAATCTACAATGAATCCAGGGGCAAAATGTTCCACATCAATTATCTCTTCAAATTAAATTTGTTTGCTTTTATTGCCCTGTGTGAAATGAAATTTAAAAAAGATCCCGTTATATGAAAGGCGTTGGTGCAGGTTTTCCATATTTTCATACATACAACTGCAATTTTACATGGTTTTAAGCAGTTTGTATTGTTTTTAATAACAGTGTTGTAAGATTTTTGGCATGGCCCCCTAAACATGTCTTGATGACTGAAGGGGTAAACGTCATTTAAAAATATGAAACGAAATGAAATAAAATTTTGAAATAGCATAAACTAACATTTTATCCTGAATTTTGCAGTCCTATACTCCTTGATGTTAATGCAATTTATTTCAATTTCAGGTGCCTACCTTGCCTTTCCAGCGCCAGAACAAGAATCAATCACAGACAGGCCATACAAGAGATACACATCAGCATACAAAAGCCGTGAGCTCACGAACGAAACGGACGATTTAACTAGTTACAGACGAGTGCATTTTCAACCGGAAACAGCCAGCTCGTCAGAACTAAAGAAACCATTAGGACTGTCTAAAAGTTCATCGGAATTTAAAACAGGACACTCTGTTAACGAGCTGCCAGAGTACCGAAAACCGAGAAAGTTACCGTCAGTAGAAGGAATAAAATGTCGGATAGCGAGTAGACATAAATTGGAAGATGAAGGTTCCTCGTTTGGAAGCGGGGGATCAGCTGACTAGTAGAGTTTATAACTCAAACATTGATTTCAAACAAGCAAAATAAAACACTTTCCTGCTTAAAATTTTTAATTGAAAATTATCGTCTTTGAGTCTTTCTGTTTCAGTAGCATATTTCGTAGAAATAGCGAATGGCTATTGTGACATTAATAGCACAATTGATCGACCATTTTCCAACTAAAATAACAAAATTATTTAAAAAATTAAATTGGGTATTACACAAGATGACACAAAATAATTTTAAAGAATCTCTTTCATCCGTGGTCTTTTACAAGCACGCGTTTTGTTGTTTGATTTTTGCATGGCGAAATCAAGTTCAATTTGGGAAATAAAATGAGCAACCACAATTGGCAATGATTTGTAACTTTCTAAAATAAACTATGGTCCATGACAATATGGGTTTCTTGACTATCGACAGTTGTTTTCTTCTACGAATTTCGTAAAATGATTGCGACGATTCAAGCAGATTTCAGCATATACCTTATTTTCATGGACCATGAATATGGCCGCCACACGCCAAAAACGTGCGCAATGCATGCTGGTTGAAATGGACCCTTTAAGTCTATTGAATAGACGAGTACGTCAGTTTTCTTTGCAAATTCGTAAAGAAGATTCTGATGGGGGGAAATAAAATGTTTTTGAGATTTGTCTTTTAGTATTTTCTTTATATTGCATTGCCATCAAAATTTTTATCAAATCGTTCTGAATGTCAACACAAGACTTCCTAATCAATCAATCAATTTGTGTGTTAATACAATAATTTACTCTGGAAAGACATACAAAATATAGTGGTGCCAATCACATTGTTGGATTTTATCACGTAATCAAATCAACAAATTTTAGCTGCTTGTTATATTCAATTAGTTTTCGATAAGATAAAACCAATGGCTATGGCCAAAAATAAAAATAACTAGCGCCAATGGCTATATCTGAGAGCCATGTAGGCGTCAAAGTTTTGATAAGTTCACCACAGCTGGTTTCTCCTACCAGATTAAATAACATTAACACCTTGCGGCATTGTTCGAGCGAGATCTGCACCGTTATATATGGCTTGCTTCAATAAAACGAAATACACGCTACGTTATTGAAGTTTTGCAAACATTGCTTTTTTAGATCATTTTAGATCAATCTAATACCTCATTCACACTGCAATTTAAATCAGCTTAAACTAATCCAAGTTATCGAATACTGCATTCTAATTGGTGAATCCAAAAGATCGAATACATTTGATTGATAGAAATTTAATCTGGCTTAGATAACGCTGGTTCAACTGTGTCAGTGTGTGAAAGCGGTATGAATGGCTTGGCCTATATCTGTTTATTGGAACTTTTTCATATTGCGGGGGAAAAAATTATGGTCTCTCGAAATTCCATGTTTTTCGCTATACGAAAGAGTTCCGGTGAACGCAAATGAAGTAAGTCATTTAGATTAATCCACAAGAAAAACTATTTTTGCAAAAACTCCAAAAACGGAGCGGGCAATTTATTTTATTGTCCCTAATATAGCTTAGATTCCCTAATATAGCTTAGATTCCCTAATATAGCTTAGATTCCCTAATATAGCTTAGATTCCGCTTAAACAAAGCCGAGATGTGTCAATGTTATGAAATTTGGTAAGGATAAAACAAATATGATTAACCTATCAAAGATTTGAATCCTATGTTTCTGAGAGTAATTATGCAACGAGGACGAATAAATCCTTGTTACAGTCAAGTGTTTAGTTGAACCAAATTGCCATAAAGTGAATGACAAGGAAGAATTTACACAGCAATTTAACTCACCATGCTTGCAATTTGACGAGCTACATGACATATACTCGTTGAGCCTCTTCGATTTTGAACTTTTCTTTGGATCGCGGGCATTGAACCATATTGTCATCGCTCAACAGGGCCATTGTTTGTAAAGCCTACAAAAGCATGAATTTCTTAAACATAAGCGCCTGACAAAGAAATCAGCACACAATTACGACACAAATAGCGGCGGAGATCATCGAACGCAATGTACCGTATACTTCAACGATGTGCCGTATACTTCAAAATTTTAAATTACATAGTCATTTATTTATTTATATGGTTTTCATCATACTTTCATCATATGTTTTCTGTTTTCATCATACTTTCATCATACTTTCATCATATGGAACATATACTTTCATCATCTGTTTTCATCGTATTAAATGCAAAACAAGATTGATTTATTTCAGAATTTCAATTATAATTCAATCATAAAATATATCGAATTTTTGAGAATTTTAACTTGGAGTGTAGCAATGGAATGCTCTGTTGTAACGAAAGGATTATCCAAGAAAATAATACTATGCAGTGGTTTTATTCTGTTCTGTTTCCATAAAATGTCTTTGACATGAACTTTCAATTCTGAGTTATTTCAGTACTTCAGCCTCCTGTATGTTCTTGTTGCATTCTTGAATTTAGGCCTGATCTCATTCTGGGCGTTCTCGTAAAAAGGTTCTCATAAAAAAGATTGCATGCAAAGAAGCTTACTTACATTCTCGCCATACACGTGACCATTCGGAAACATCATTGGTGGGTTGTGCTCGTTCATAGACTCTCCTGTAAGGCTGCATATCAGCCTCGACTGCGCGCAGTGAGCAAACGGCAGATACTTTGCCAAGTCGTTAAATAACCTACTACATACAGGGCAGTCGTTACTTTTTTCGTCGTCATGATAACAATGCCTGAAGATTAGTTAAGAAATGAGTATAATTCAGTTTATTTATTTTTATAATTAATTTGTAACTTCGAGCTAGATCCTCCAACTTTTTCGTAGCCTTGCATACATCAATGAGCTAGCAAATACAAATGACCTATCGTGATTGGATTCTAAGCCTAAGTGATCCAAGCATACCTTTGCCTGTGACATGCCTAAAACTTTGATTTTATGGCCGCATTTACTCATGGGGACCATTATTGAAACAAGGTCTTTCGATCTCTTAATGCTATCTCTGCCACTGTAGTTTAGGGGTTCGTGATTTTAAACTTGTTATGTATTGTATACATTGATTTTTTCCTAACATGCATGTATTACATTTTATCGTTTAATTTAGATTTTAGAATGTAAACTTTAAGTTAGTGGCATAATTTTACTTACTTACATGGGCATACTGGCTCTGGGCCAATGGAGCACTCTAAATTTCTCAAAATTTGAGGGCCTCAAACTAAAAATTGTGATTTGTAAATTTACTGAGCCTTTGATATATTTTCAAATTGTCTAATAAGTTATTTATGGAGGTGACTGAATATTGCAATTATGGAGATGACTGAATATTTCCCGTACAATTACATATCAATGCGGAAGAGGATGCCACCAAACAAATGTGACAAAAGTGACATTGGATTGGATCAAGTAGATACAGGGACCCCGATCAGATTTGGGCCCAAGGCCCCAAACAAGAGTTAGTGCAGCCCTGATGAAATTTAAAAATACTTCTTTCTGGATTTTGTAAATTTATCATTAAACAGTTTATTTTCTCAAAGGGTGTTCTTCCAATGATAAACAAGTATAAATTACAAACCACTGTCCAAACTGGCCGGTAGCCACAGTACAGTTTTATCCATCCTCTCTAACTTCTTTGAAAACATAATCAAATTGATAAATCTGCACTATTAAACATAGATCCAAACATCGACCAATAGGTAGATAATATATATCATGGTGGTGATAAGGACAACACCATCTCGAGATGTATGACAAAAATAGTTCTACCATGTGTCTCAGAAAAAAGGCTACACGTTTGCAAAGCTATTGCGGAGGAGATTTACTTTCAATACTTCTGTTTCTGTTTATATTTAATAAACTAGACTTTAACTTAAAGTTTGGTACTTTGGTTGACAAAATCAACTGAATAAACGCTGAATAACCGCAATTATTGTGTCAATTTTGCCAAACAAGGCATCAAACTTCAAGTTGAAGCCTCTTCTATAACTCTCAAGTAGAAACAAAATAATCAAAACGTAAGCTCCTCCACAGCAGCTTTGGAAACGTGTAGCTTTTTCAGGACACCTTGTAGATAGGGGGGTTTAACTGTATATGTTTTAATCACATCAGGCTTCGCCCTAAGATATATCAATGCAACGCAGGAAGCGAGCTTGCATTATCTATTTTATGAAAAGATACGGTGTCTTTAAAGAAGCCAAACCACACTGCAGAGCAACTTCTAAAATTGATTGCGAATTTAGCTGGTGAAGAGCAAAATTCTCTTTCCGAAATTGCTGCACGAGTTCTTCCCATCGGTTTTCATTAAACATTTCCTAAAAATGAAATACCTTGCTGGAAATATTTGTATTTAAAAATAAAGTAAAAATATAAAGTTTCATTCGCTTAACCTTTTCACCCCGGTAAGGGCCCTATGGCCAAGTAATAAACAGCGTAAAACGTCATATTTTCGGGAGGTAAATGCAGACAGAATTTTGAATTAATTTCTGACATTCGAACGCGAGTTTATCTTTTAATTAAGTTAGTTTGCAGGTGCTGCCCCCTGCAAAATAGGATTAAAAAATGAAACTTAAATAGGATTAAAAAAAAACCGGGCGTGGAACTCAATGACAAATGAATATCCGAAGCAAAGAAAATATCTTAATTGTTACAGATTTTTTTCCATGAAAATCATAAACCTTCAACGTGTATAGTATGTTTTCACGTGTAGCAATAGTTACTAAAATAAATGTAAAAAACTTCAGAAATGAATGTGAATCAAAATCGAAACAATATCACATGGCTGGCTGTTTGCACATAAAAGATTACACAAGACACTCAGTGTTCACAAAGTATTCAGTATTCACCTGATATCGTGGACATTTGCAGTCAGGCGTGAATGCCAATAATGCCATCGTCTTTTGAATGTCAGGAACAGAATAACTATCACTGCCAGCAACGCTAAAATGCTTTCTGGCATACCTGCAAAAAATGCTTCACTTCAAAACGGTTTCTCGATCCATACAACTTAGATAAAGCCTCTCTTCAAAATTTAGTTCAATAACAAACATATGAAGATATGTTAAAATGGCAAGCAGTAGTAGGTAAAATTAAGTTTTCAACAAAACTATTACATTGACAATTGAAAAATTGAAAAACGTTTCCGCCTAAATCCTCCTTGATCTTTTTTCCACAAGACCAACAATTTCAGGCAAACAAAATCCTCTTTGTTCAGAACAGTCACAGTTGCAGCAGCAGGCTATATATTTTGGAAAATAAAAGTCGCTCTATTGTGTTACAGGACTAGCCTTTTAATTTTTAAACTTTGGGCCATTTGGGAGAGAAAGAGGCAAGAATAATTATTCCCAGAGGAAATACAAGAATAGTCTCGATACCAGGTTCTATTTCCGAAAAGGCTTATGATTACGAAGAGATTTTTGTAATTTTTCTGTAATAAAAGGTGTTCTGTTATAAAATCAGATGTTAATTCTATGAAATTTCAATTATCAAACGCAAAGTATCTTAGTAGTAATACTCCCACTGTCACCTTCACCGTAATAGACCTATTCAGTTACTGTTTGTTTACACCCAGTTCAAGGCTTTGGCCAATCTCTCGATAAAACATCTTTTGATTTTTGTAACACATTTTATTCCACGAAAACTCGTGCTTTCACAAAAATGTTGAAAAACTTTTTACTTTAAGCAACGTAACTTGTCCAACGACGTAGCTTTTCCAGGGACGGAGCTGCTCTCAAGATTATAAACATATCGTAAAAGCAATGACATAAAATCTTACATTACAGCCTCTAGTCTGTGATTCTGCTTAATAAGTTCCACAAACTCTTGTATTCTTACATTCAGCTCCAAGGTGCTCTGAAAAAGTACAACAATAAATCTATTCGTATCTACCATATTGGCTGTCCGCTTACTTCGAATCCAGTCTGTTTTTTTGAGAAAATTTTCATGTGTGCGATAAATAAAACATAAAAAGTCAAATCCGTCCGGGAAGATACACGTCCACTCTCACGGTCGAATGGGAGTGTGACGTTGAGATTTTATAAACCCACCAATCTTAAATGTTCAAATTTCTGTGTATACCCACCACTGTTAATGTTGTTTTTAGAACACCCAAAACACCTAAAAATTGTACCCATGCTTAGAGAATGTACTGCCTTTAAACCCCCTTAATATACGGGATTAATCCCCAGATCATATCCATCTGTTAGAATTGCCTGTGTGTGCCAGTGATCATATGCATTAAATAAAACAAATTGCAAACGTATGCATAATTTATTCCAATTAATTTATAAAAACCTTTCTTTCAGTCTTAAAGTTTATTTGTCAAATTCTTCAAATTCAAAACCTTTCAATTTATGAATTTACGTAATTCCTTATTTAACATTTTGTCGTCAACCAGAATAACTTTGTTTTTAACAGCCAAGCCACTAAACACAATGTAAATACCTTCATCTTTCTGAGTTTTGATTTGTTGTCATGACACCATGCAAGACAAGCTGCTGATTGCTTCAACCTCAGAGCATCTTCAACTTTCCGTGCAGCAAGAAAGAGGTCAACATCAACAAATCTCTGGGGACAAAAATACCTCAGTTACAGTAAGAGCATGCCATTCAGAAGACAGTTATTGAAAATTAGCATGTTTGGTTTCTGAACATTTAGAACAGAGGCCAATTTTGTAACAATGATGAAACTGACACACCAATTTCAAAATGATTAGTCGTCAAAAACAAAGCAAGACTCTCTCAATTTGAAAATGTAAACATCTCCTCAGCAACTTTGCGTGGCTTTGCTTGTTTACATTTTCCAGCTAAGAGGGTTTCTTATTGTTTTCAACGGATAATTTCTTTGAAATTGGTGTGACAATTTCATTATTGTTACAAGATTTGCCTCTGTTAACATTTTGGCAAATTATATAGAGCATGCTGCCAATAATAATGTGATGGGAAAGTCATATCAATGCACTTCCATCGTTTGAATTCACTCTTTTGTCAATTTTCAAAAAACAATTTGTTAATATTTCCCAAAAAAACAACTTGTAGTTTCAGTTGGTTTGTACTGGCGGTTTTTCAATCTTACTGTACGTCATACTACATCATTGATGGATGTAAGGGGGTGATCTGAAACCGGTTTAGCACACCTGCATGTGCCCTTCAGCACAAACCAATGCACTACAGAAGAATTCATTGTGATGTTTTCAGGCATCATCCTTAAGATTAAACTACTACTCTATTAAACTAAGGTAACATAACTAGTTTGAACTAAGTCAAGCTCAAACTAAGTATGATCTTACTCCAGTTTGTCATGGGTGTCTTCAAGCTCAAAGAATTATATGTTCCAATACTGATTGGTAGGAGCCTCTTGCAAAGCCTCCTGCAAAGCTCAACAAGTTATTCAGCATGAATTACAAATTGATCTTACATTACCGTTTTCCCCCATTAATCAACTAACTACAAACTTTCACGTAATACATAATTTATATTTAGATTTGTATAGTATCGGGTAGATAGATTATAACTCACTATGTATTGTATGTTATATTTTACTGTTAGCCCTTGTATTAATTGTGGTTAAATAACATCTTGGTTATGGCTCAAAATTGATACGTATTGCTTCCCTTAGTCATTTAGAGTGCATTTCTATTTTTTTAATTAGCCTTTTTGTAATATAAACTTTTGCCTGCTATGAGGAAAACAATGCTGAAGATGATCAAGAACCTCAGTATAATCTGCCCCTTTTTTGTTTCTGACTTTCTCTGGATGATCCGCTTCTGTATGGCATCTAATAGAATTACTCACACATTCAATTCTAATATAAAATATACATAAAAATAAACATAATAACCTCAATATCTGCCTTCTTTGCCATTAATATGGCAGATTCATAATATCCTGATCTCAAAAAATGATCAATTAGCATTCTCTCAAGTCTGTTCCTTTTCCATACAATTTGTGCATTCTTCCTTGTGTCTGTGTGCTCCTTCAATAGTTCCAGTCGTGCCTTACAATTCCTTCCAGTTTCTTCTTCATTGCTTATTGCATCTTCTGCCTGAAAATTTGAGAAAAATTAGCAGTGACAAATTCTTATTCTGCCTTCCATCAAATGAGTCAAAACATTTCAAGTGTTTGTCAAGCTACAAAATAACAAACATGTGGTAGCTTTTTTTAAGATTCCAGTCTATAAAAATAAAATCAAAAATATTCTGAAGATGGAATTAAAGCATTTTTTTCAAATCAAATGCAAACTTTTACTAAAATGCAATTGGTCTATGTCCTTGTGGCTAGCAATTTCAAATTGTACTGATGTTTGAAGGGCAAACTTAGAGTTTGGGATATCAATCATCCCAGTCATCTGTAGTCACTTTTACATATCCAAAACTGGAAGTAAGAATTGCCCTTATTTGTGAGCTTTGAGTTTGATCAGTGAATCTTTTTTAAATTCTAAATTCCAAAAGTGCCATTAAAGCAAGCAGGTTGTTTTGATATAAAAGCGTTTTAGACCTGTAAACGTTGTCACAGATGACTGTATGATATCCCGAGCTCTAAGTTTGAGTTTATGACCTAATGTTTAGTTTTACGCACAATTTGAGATTTTCATGCTCACAGATTTTGAGCAGCAGCCCTGCAAATGGAGATAGTCAAAATATAGTAGGATTTCACTATAGAGCATAATTTGTTCATTTAGCATTTCCAATTAAAGTAAAGCTGTCTCACAAATTAGATCTTACTTGAACATGATATTTTGGAGATGCCACATGTTTTGTCTTGTAAAATGAAACTAATTGCACAATTTAAGTGTTCCATCAATAATTTGGCAAAATGGGAAACCCAACCGTTTGATGAAACTTTTGTCAGGGGAGGTATTCCAGGGGAACATGGAGCTGCCAAGTCCTAAATAGTTGATGGCCACATGTAAGCACAATTGATATTTTTTCACTTAGTACCTTTCGCTTGAGATCTTCCAGCTTTCTCACAGCTGTATTTAGAGAATCAATTGCTTTCTCAATTGTCATCTGTTCATTCTGAGTAGAAGACAACACCTCATTCAAATGTGTGCCAATATGTGAAACTTCTTTATCGATGATCTTCTGTGCATTTCTGAACCTTTTATTCAGAATTTCATATGGTACCTGCAAACAAAAATATTATCAAATGATAAACTTTTAATTGTTACAAGTATAACGCACAGCACTCTCACATTATCTGCAAAAGATTAGAAGAAAGCAATACAAAATAAATATACAAAGAATATAGTCATGCTGTAAAACAATACAGGCTTCTATGGCTACAAAATTCCAGCCACATACATATAATTTTACATGTGGGCAGTACTTTGGAAACTTAAATTTATCTCTGTTCTGATTTCCTTGGCGATCATTGAATATTTCTTCTTCTAAGACTATAATAATTTATTGCCTTTCAGAAGATACACTCCACACAAAAGAAAGAAAGGTTGTCTCCATACAAACTCCTAACTCCTAAATTATAATTTGACACAACCGCCCATGCAGAAAACTGACCAAATTCACAATTGGATGTATGCGCCACACAAGGTACATACATCTGGATGTTATATTTTATTCAGGCCACACCCTTCCTCTCTTGAAACAACACCCCATTTTTAAGATCACACCCTTTTACATCAAAAAGCAAATTTTTCCCATTTGTAGTGCTCCAATATTTAAGACAAAATATTCCAAAATTTACGCCTAGCTAGTGCTTGATTAAATACTACAAAATATTTGCTGGTGTAGAGAATTTCATATAATTATAAAGTAATATACACAATAGGTAATTATTGCATGTAATTGCAGTACCAGTGCAGTAAGTAAAAGGTTTCAAAAGTAAAAAACCCAAACAAACAACACAGAAAATCCAGAGTGGATTCCATGTAAAGTCCACACCGGATATTTACGCCAAGACAATACAAGAACAATAAAAAATCCAGTCTGGAGAAAACTGCATATATTTATAAAGCCAGACTGAGACAGAGTAGCCTGAACACAGATTTTAGTTCTAATTCTTCTTACCGTTTTCTTCTTCTCGCCAAGTTCAGTCTGCCTTAGCTCTTAAATTATGTTGATTTATTCGGTTAGTTTTGTTTGTTGTAAAGAATAAAGAAAGATATCTGATGTGAATCATGTCGAGTAGTATAATATAGGCCAGGGGATACGGATAGATAGGCCGGGCGCTGCCACCACCAGGGGACAGTATTTTTCATTTTTGTTTCCATCATACTTAGCATGTTCTGGCTTCATTTGATAATTTCAAACACATATTTAATAATTAATTTAAACAAACCTTCAGCGTGCTGTGCTCTAATGCTTTAATATCTGCCATACTTTTGCCAAACAAACTTCCACTCTGCTGTTCTCCTTTTTGGTCTGCAACTAAAAATTTGATATATTTGTATCTGCGCCTCCGCATCGCATAAACAAAATCATATCTTACGTTTTTTGTTCTTCAAAAATGAGAACAAATCAAACGCGTGTGACGTCACAATGAAATTTTTCTTCAAAAATCCCATTTTCAATTTTTTTCAAAAGTACTTTGATTTAATTTGAAAAATGAAAACAGCAAATGTCTGACTTTTTATAAGTACACCTCTGGACAAGTTTTTTCAACTTAACTGCATTTGCTTCTGTTAAATTAAATAGATTAACATCCAAATACATATGCTCCTCCTCAAAAATAGTAGCCTGCGCGCAGACTGAGTGAGTGATTGAGTTATCGTATTTAACGTGCCTAGCCGCGAACTAGGCGTTCTCAGCAGGGGACACGGGTTATACATAACCTTTCAGTTTTTAGGCACATACACTTGCTATTCTCGCAAGGTATGGGTTTCTGCGCTTGGCGCAGGGGGGCCCATCAGGGCGACCCCGGTCCTTCCTCTCGATGTGACCACACCTCGTGACTCATTTTGCCTTTTCCTGGAATTACAGAGAGTTAGCAGCTCTCCTCACACTCCGAGCAAGTATGACCTTGGTGGGATTCGAACGACCTTGCGGTTATGAGTCCGGCGCCTTAACCACTAGGCCATAAGTCGACATTGAAGGAAGCATGTTGTTTTAATGTCAAAACATAGACTAGAAATAAATAATGTTTCTTCAAATTAAATTGAAAGCTCACGAATTAGGGTAATTTTAGTTTCAAGTTTTTAAGAGGAAAACGTGATCGCAGATGACTGGATAATATCACCACAAACTCTACGTTTGTCATTAAAACATTGCAAACTGCAAATTGAGTTAGTTTATTTTGAGCTACAGCCTTAGCTACAGCGGTTGTAAGAATAGATTTCACGTTTATGGATTGATTCAATCAAATGTAAATAGACAGTGAGAGTGTAATATATTACAAGGAAAAATAAAAGTTAGAAAACTCACACTGGGTTCCATTAATTCTGGTTCCAGACATCTATGAATAGTGCTGTTTACAACTTCATCTAACATAAAATGCACGAGACTGCAAAAAGAAGGAAATTTGAATCAAAGCAAAAAATGTAGGGAAATTAACACTGAAAAACTTAGCTTTTTTCTATCCGGTTGTGTCCAACCTCCGCGTTTTGTTTTTTTCAAATTTATAATATACAGCAGCACACTTCTTTAACTCGTATCTTCTTCATCCATTCACCATATGAAAAACAAGAAACTTGGGAAGCAATGTTTCCTTGATTTTGCACAGGCCAACCAAACAACGATAGTAGAAAGCAACGCAAAAATCTTAGAAACATTTCGAAAAGTTTGAAATTTCTACAAATGTCTACAAAGAGCTTACTTCTCATCGTTTACAAATCTCCAGAGATACAACTGAAGGTAATGCGTGTCGACTTGAATTTGCTGAAGACCATATTTGCTAAAAGTTCGCAGTCGTACACATTCCAACAATGTCTGAAAAAGATATAATAAAAAATGTATACAACTGTTGACATATATCATGTTTGGTTTACAACTACTTTAATATCCATCTTTCAATTCTTCCACGAAGGAATCCTTCAATAAAGCATGTTTTTGTCTTTTACCTTTGGAGCCCTTTGCCTTTGTTTGAAATCTTCGAAAGAAAATTTGTGTCCTTTGGGAAACTCATGAAAAAATAGCCGACAAATAGGGTCTGCCGTGTGATAAAAACATGAGCACTTTGAATAGAAAAATCTAAACTTTGTGTCCAGTGGGACAATCACAAGAAACAATTAATGGATTAACATAGTCTGTCGCATTATAAAAACATTGACACTTTGAATATAAAAATGAACAATTTGTGTCCTCAGGGAAACAAATATAGGGACTGCCGTGTGATAGCGATTGCAATACTATGAATAGAAAAATGTATAATTTATGTCTTTTGGGAAACTCTATTGACACTTTAAATAGAACACTGTATAATGTGTGTCCTTTGAGAAATTTATTGGAAAAAAATAACCAATAAATAGGGTTTGTTATATATTCAATCCAAAATAAATAATTACCTTCAACGAAATCTTGATTACTCCAGTTAATACTGATACTTTGGTGAATTCAACTGATGTAAATATTTCGATCCTTTCTGAAAATAGCTTCTGAATATTGCTCAACAAACTTGCATCAACACTCACACTAGAAAATGTAACAATAATAAATGAAAAACGTCAGTAACATATCATGCGAATTCGGACGCAAAAACAGTAGTTCCAGATAATTTCCTACCATATTAATTGAATAGTTTACTTGTCTTTTTGCAATTTACTCGCGATGCTGTGAGCTGCGTGGCCGCCATTTTGAAACGAGAGTCTTTTCTGTCTCTCTCGTTTCAAAATGGCGACCACGCAGTTCAACAAAGCAACAGAAAGGAAAATTCAAAGAGAAGACAACGAAATGATTGAATTACTATTGTACGAAATTATCTGGAACTACTATTTTCACGTCCGAATCCCCATGAACATACTGACATAGCATGCAAATAAATTCATGATGATTCATGATTCATTGTTTGTTTTCGTTTTCCAGTTGAGAGCGTTTCTCTTTGTTTTCAAGAGATTATCACTTTGAAACCAGTGTGTTAGTTTACCTATTGTTACAAAATTCGCCTCCGTTCCCCAGGCGTTGACAAATTAACAAACGTACCCTGAATTATAACCAAGCTGAGGTTTCGTGCCACCACGCGTGTACGATTGGGTCCATTTGCTTGAATCGGAACTGTTCGCTTTCCTTGTTCCTTCTTCAAATAAACAGCCTACTTGGGTGTCCATATTTGAAATGTCCTCTACGACTCTTTTCATGACTGCCCTGACCGTTCTTGGCTCTATCGTATTTAGCCAGTCACGTGTTTCAACAGTCTTTCTTATCATCTGGAAGTAAAAATGAATGAATAAAATTTTATTTATAGAAACACAAAAAACTAATTTCAGAATACTGTACTCTATGTGACCCAAGTAAATCATTGCTTATATATCTTGGGCCACGTAACACAACAAGTAATATTAACTAACAGTAATATTAATTAAGATGAAAAGAATAGGTCCAATAGCAGTTTAATAGTGTAAACTGTTTACGATTGTTTGAATACGATACTAGCAATCGTACATTTTTCATCTAAATCCACAATGCTGTAGTTTGGAGAGTAAAATTGAGTGGTCAATGGTGTCAAAAGCTTTTGAGGGATCGAGAAAAGTTCCAACGCATGCAATATAATTATCAAGGGTAGAAAATATATTTTCCAGCAATTCAAGGATTACATGAGTAGTAGAGTGCCCTTCTCCAAAGCTAAATTGGAGGGCATAAAGGATTTTATGTTTAGCTATTTTGTATTTTACGTACTCTTAAGCAGTAGTATTTTATGTAATCTTGACTAGAATTGTATGTAATCTTAAGCAAAAAAGATTACAAGATGCCAAGAAAAAGTCTTCATAACTGTAAAATTACATGATAAAAATGTACCTTAGTCGTCCCATTAAGCTAAACCGAAATCCTTTTATCAAAAATTATTACATTTTAAATGTTCTTTTCTTGTCATTCTATATTTTCAATGAGGGTGACCCTTCAGTAAAGTGACTGATTTCCAAGAGGCCCTCTACACAAAATATACACATCAAAAATACCTACTTATACAAATTTAATTTAATTAAAGTATCGAAACTATATAAATTATTAAAATCAAATCAAATACATGAATACTTGAGGAATCCGCTTAGTCCAAGCTGAGAGACAATTCCACAGCTTTGCACATTTATATGAAAACACTCCAGTCCCTTTAGAGGATGATTTTTAAAAGTACGTATCCTAAGGTCTGTTGCTGTATTTCCAAGATAACGAAATTTGCAAGCAGAGTTTCTAGTAGTTCCAGGGAAAAGATTTCAAGAAAGCTTTCACATTCCGGCTTAATAGTGATACTAAAGATATATATACTATTTTTAAACAAAATTATAAAGCCTTCTGCGTTTGGATTTATTTCAAAGAAAAAACAGTGTCATTAATGCACCAAACAAATCGTGTAAACTGATAACAACAAGATACATATCATTACCTGAGAAATGGAAACACCTTGCGCCTTCACATAAAAATTAAGCAGATCCTGCAAAATAAAAACCCAGTTGTTCATATCATAGCTGTATCAAAGAAAATCGGAGTAAATAGGCTTCAAGAGTACAACTTTTATGACATGTAAATTCATATTGTCAAGAATGTGTTCTTTTTCCAAACATTTTGAAATATTGTCAAAACTTTATCATCAAATTTGATAAAAAAGTCACTTCCAAAAATTACCCACAACAAAACCAAACAGCATAGACTGGCTAAACTAGCCGCCTTGGCTGTTGACTGAACGCAAAATTGAACTAATCGCAAAAAAGCGACTGATGACAGAATCATACATAATCAAAAATTTTCCAAATTAAATTTTTCTCAATCACATTACATAAAAAATTCCGTTGACCGCAACAGCAGACTACCTCGTTTCAGAAACAAAATCGGCGACCTAATCAAATAATTTTACGTTGATTTCTTAACACTTGATTAATGCAACAATAATTGTCACTAGCAGCCATTTTAATATCCTAATGTCTATCAGATATGTACACGGTTCATACGGTACAAGATAGCACAAGAAAACACATTTATTCAAGAATCAGCTACAAAAATACTGTATATTAAAATGAATAAAACACGCAGTGTTTTACCCCTAAATATTTCATTCTACGCAGTTTATCAATGTGCTATCACATATCCCTGCAGGGGAAACAACGTTTGATTATACTCTCGCTATACTTTCACCTGGGATGCATTCTTGAAATTATCACAAAGTTCACTGATGGATGTTACAACACAGCCTTGCTTGATGTGGTCATCAACAGGGAACCACTCTTCAGTTACTGTTATCTACAAAGAAAATATCGGTGGAAATGAAATCAATATGAATAAAAACAATTTACTAAACAAAAATTCTGTTAAACAAAAGATTCAGCACCGAACATAACAATGGAATTTATCACTGTTAAAAAAAGATTTCACACCTTCAGTGCAGCCAAGCTAATCATAGCAAACGAAACCATAAATTGTTGCTGTCTTTTCTCACTTTGATTCGATTGAGTGCACTCAGAGGTATGAAATCCATTCTTTCAGATCGCGAGTCGCATTGTCAAGTTTAAAGCCGCAATCTGTTATTTTACAAAATTTCGCTTTGTCAATTATAGCAGCATGTATAAGTTAGAATTTGAGTGTAACTTTGGCTACTATTTAAGACCTGTACAGTCTAAAAAAATTTCAGGTTACCCGATATATCGTATTCCAATAGGTGTCGCATTTTGGTTGTTTTATACTATTTTATCCGACAACTTACGATATGACAGATTGATTTTAATATCTAAGTTAGAATATGGAAGTCATTTTTATTAAGATGAAAGACGTACACGGTCCAACAATTTTTTCGACCCTGCAACAATTGTACATTTCTACCCTGCAACAATTGTACCCCCACGTGTCGTATTCTAAAATTTGTTGTCGTACTCCAAATGGTGTCATATTTCAAATGATGTCGTATTCCAAATGATATCGTATTCCAAATAGTGTCGTATTACAACTTACTAAATGACGAATGGTTTTATCCGATAAATCTAAGCATAATCTTGACAAAATGATAACGAGCGCCGGCGGGACTGGGAGGTTTCCTCTGTGGTGTTCAGATCCAAATGACTACAAAAATACAAAAATATATAAGAAACTTCAATAGAAAAATATTCAATATAAAAAAATCTAAATATTCTTAAAAATACTTCAATATTCCACTGGAGAAAGATAATGAAATTTATCGTGAATTCTTGCTGGAAAGTGTTTAACGAATAGGGAAACCTAACTCCTTGCTGGAGAAAAATAATGAATTGATGTGAAGAATAATTACGCCTGGGTGCAAGATACCACAAATTCTAGTATCCAGGTACAATAAATTCTAAAATTTTCTATTGACTTTGGAAGAAAAATCTTTTAGTTTTCGGACAGACAGAAGTGACGTCAACACTTCAAATTAAATACTGTTCATTAATGACAATTTTTTTTTTGTTATTTTATTAGTGTTACATCGACCAGTAAAGTAAAAAAAAATACGACATCGTACCTTTGCTTTTTCTAATACAACTTTCAAAAATCCCACAACAAGACCTTCTCTGATATCATCGATGCAAAATGGGCCACGAAAATATGGTTTCGAAGAGAAGGTAATGTCCAAATGGATAAACGCCTGTTAAAATAAAAACGTTACCCCCGGTATTAATCAAAATATTTCATAAATGAACACACGAAGCAGATTCCATCAGGAGGTTGGGACATTAAAAAAAGGAAACAGTAGGAATTATAAGTAAATAATTGACAAACAAATCATATCCTTTTTCGTTTCGAACACACACAAATAAACTAAATTTAAAAAAAACTTACGTTAAAATATATAGAATTAATAAAAAGTTTTGGAATCTTGCTTATTTTTGTGCAGTTACGCAAAGGGTTAAATTATTTGTCAAAATTATTGAATATTACAGTTGTAACTTAGCTTAAACTCAGTGAATACTGCAGTTGTAATTTAGCTTAAACTCAGTGAAATAACTCAGTGAACACTGCAGTTGTAATTTAGCTTAAACTCAGTGAAATAACTCAGAGAATATTGCAGTTGTAATTTAGCTTAAACTTAGTGAAATAACTCAGTGAATACTGCAGTTGTAATTTAGCTTAAACTCAGTGAAATAACTCAGTGAATACTGCAGTTGTAACTTTGCCTTAACTCAATGGTTTGTTTGTTACCAAAATAACAATGTCTTCTAAAATTTATTTCACATGGTTTCTGCAAACAATTATGTTTGGAAAAAAAAATTTAATTTTGGTAATTTTCCAAACGCGTGAAATTTGTTTGGCTTTTCCAGTATAACACTTGCAACGCAGCTCAAAAAACAATTTCGTCACCTTGAGACTGACAAGCACAGATTTAATCTCATCAATCAATTCACCAATGGCCGTTGCCATAATGTCTGCCAAATTCTGCTTCTTATCTGGGCCAACTAATCTTGAACTGACCAAAGCCTGTCGCATATCTGTTATGACCCCTGGAAAAAATGCCAACATATAAAAAGTTCACATCTTTTACACACTAAAAACTAGGTGATAATGGTGATTTCTTTAATAAAAATTGGCATAAAAACAAATAAGTAATAGTTAATTAAAGCCAACATTTTAGAAATTCTAAGTCGAAAATATTGAAATTAAACTTTAGTAGTACAATAATGGCTGCTAAGGTTTATAACAAGATGCTTCTAAATCGCATAAGACCTCATGTTGACCCCATTCTTTACAAAAACCAAAATGTTTTCCTCACTAAAAGAGCTACGACTGCACAGATACTCGCTCTGAGGAGATTGATAGAAGGTGTAAAATCAAAACAATTTCCTGCAGTCATTACCTTTATTGACTTTAGAAAAGCTTTTGATTCTATCCATCGTGGAAAGCTCATGCAAACACTTCATGCATATGGTATACCTCGGAAGGCATTATCAGGTATTGAGGTGATCTATACCAATACAACATCAAAGGTACTCTCACCTGATGGAGACACTGACTTCTACGAAATTACAGCGCAAGGTGATACCTTAGCCCCATTCCTCTTCATAATTTGTCTAGACTATGCTATGAGGGCAGCAACAGCAGAACCCGAGTAAACATGCTTCAAGCTACACAAGTCACGGAGTAGAAGATATCCAGCTGCTATAGCCACTGATGCTAATTTCGCCGACGACCTCGCGCTGATATCAGAAACTATAGATCAAGCCCAACATTTCCTTCTGCGAGTCAAAAAAGCTGCTGAAATAATCGGACTCTATACCAACGAATCCAAAAACAAATACATGTCTCTCCGCCAAAATGAAAGCTCCCTGAATACGTTAAACGGAACGATACTGAAAGAAGGAGACGATTTCCTTTACTTAGGATCCTGGGTCAACACCAGTGAAAAGGATGTCAGTACAAAAATAGCAAAAGCCTGGTCTGCACTAAACAAAATGGACACTATTTGGAAGTCAAACTTGAATAGGCAGATGAAGATCTCCTTCTTCAAATCAACAGTAGAAACTGTGCTTCTATATGGTTGTGAGCTCTTGCATGGAAAATAGACGGAGCATACACCAGGCTTCTGAAAGCTGTTCTAAATGTGAATTGGCAGTCAAGAATAACAAATTCAGTGATGTATGGAAACCTACCAAAAGTATCCAGCATCATAAAAGAAAGAAGAGCGAGGTTTGCTGGGCATTGTTGGAGAAGTAAATAAGAGATCATAAGCCAGCTGCTCTTGTGACAACCTGCTCATGGCAGCCGACCTAGGGGACGACCGACTAAGAACTAAATAGACCAATTGGTAACCGACATCGGTCTAAGTTTAGAAGACCTGCCGGCCACAATGGAGGATAGAGAAGTATGGAGAAGATTTGTCAAAAGTGCCCGACCTAGGTCGCCGCGGTAGGGTAGGTAGGTTGTACAATAATTATAATATGAAATAATTATAAAAATCCTAAATCATTATAGGTAACAAATGATAACAATAATAATTTCTTTATTTGAGGTTGGCACAAAAATAGGTAACTAGAAGCTAGTTAAAGTCAGCTGTTTAAAGTAAAAAATTTAAAAATAACGCAATAGTTATGATAAACTTTATAATAATTAGAGCAACTTTTACATAATCTACAGTTTCAGGTTTTGTACTCTTGAATACATTCAATAATTTAATTAGGGTTCCTTTATTTCAGATGGTAATGAGTGCAAAACTATTTGTCACCACAAATTTAAAGGTTTTATTCCGTAAGTGGTAATGCATGGTTTTGTGAAGAAACAATACCTGTAAATCGATCTTGCAAAAAATCAAAGTACTGTCTGACTCTGTTATGACCAGCAAGGGCGACGATGTTAGCTCCTGTTCGGCCAATCCCTTGGTCTGGAAGCAACTGGTGCACCGTTTCGATTTTTCGGTTGAATTTGTCCAGAGCACGGACAAGTATCATGCTATCCTCTGTTTGTATCTGATAAACGCAAAAATAACTAAAATATACATACACCGGGTAAGTAAAAAAAA
>JAYJMH010064747.1:0-11811 GCA_036873815.1 Phacellophora camtschatica | reverse complement strand
ATTAATATCCTAATATAACGGATGTATATTCAAATTGAAATGACACTCTCATGATAGTTTAACACCTAGATTCTAGAATATATATTATTCAGTGCATAATGACATTAATAAACTTAAAGGTCATCAAATAATTAACTGAAGCTAACAATGGCTCACGCTAAATACAAAAGGAAAACTTTATATAACCACGCCCTTAGACTCTGTTTGAAACGGCCTTTTGGCATTTTGCTGGAAACAGCCTTTTTGTCGTTTTAATACGTCATGAAGTTTTTAAAAATCAATGATCTTAAGCAGTATTTTAACAACTGTCTGTAGTCTTATGGATGGAAAAAGTCCCAGCATTTAAAAATCGAATAAACAGAAAGTAAGTTTTATCATGGCGTACATATATCTAAGACGGATGGGAAAAAAACGTGAAACTCTCGAGAAAAAGGGCCCTTTAATCTATTTTTTCGGGACTAAAAGGGGCGCTCTAAAAATAAATTCGTGATTATAGAAGAGCACATTTCAATTTTATCGGAGTAAAAGAAGGGCACTTTTAAATTTTTCACGTGAAAGAAGGACACATTTTTCAATTTTGAGGGCACTTTTTCCATGTTTGCAAAAAAGTGGGGGGGAGGGGACGTGCCCCTAGTGCCCTCCGGTTCCTTCGTCTCTGGAATGCACTGATTATGTTTTGAATCATTATCTAAAGGTTGACCAGCTTGTTTTGCAGAGATATCACAATTTATGTCTCCTAATAAGATTATTTCTTTACATTCCTTGTCCATGTATGAAAGCACATTTTCAAGCTTATTGAATGAAACAATAGGATCACTAGGTGTCCTGTACCAATCAACGACAAGAAAGGATTTACTTTTTGATGGTTCAACCTCAATACAAAGTACTATTTCGAGGTTTTCTGAAGGGATATCATTTCTGGATTCAAATTTGATTTGATACAAGCATGGCCTAGTGAGTGGCTATGCACCTATAATTTTCTTCCCCGAGAGGGGGCCCCCCGGGCATATAGGAGACTTTGCGTTCCTGGTGATGCAATATACAATAAAATTTTCCATGTATTGTAGGCAAGAACCTTTTGGTAATTCCCCACCTATGGAATGGTGTTTCACAGATTTTTTGTTTTTAAAACAAAACGTTTTCTCCTGGCTCTTGTTTTATAATACCACAGGCCTGGCCTTGTCTATTCTGGTTGGGTATTGCACATCGCAGCTTTTGAATGGCAATAACATTTTCGCAAATAACAATGCCTATTATTTGCTTGTGCTTATTGTTATGGAACAAAAGAAAGCCGAGCGCAGCTTCCCAACAGGCAATGCCATTTCACGCTATTTGTGACATTTTATTTGTTTTTTGTTGTCGCCTTTCATTGTCGCTCATCACATGAAAAGTCCCGTATAACGGGGAACAACGAAATACGGATATACGCAAAAATCCCCATAGTCGGGTCATATGATAACGCAAACTCGGGGAAGAAAATGATAGGTGCATTTAAGGCGCCGGACTCATGATCGCAAGGTCGTGGGTTCGAATCCCACCAAGGTGCTTAATACTTGCTACGAAAGTGTGAGGAGAGCTGCTAACTCTCTGTGATTCCAGGCAAAGGCAAAAGGAATCACTAGGTGTGGTCATATCAAGAGAAAGGACCAATGTCGCTCTCCGATGCCCCCCCCCCTGCACCAAGCGCAGAAACCCATACCTGAAAGTGAATGTGCCTGAAACTGAAAGGATTCTTGCATCCACTAATATCGGCGATGTGCAGTCAAAATGGTAATGTTGTTCATCACCCAATTGTTCGATTTATTCTAGCAATTTTAAACTTTTTGAATATAGAGTTGCCTTTTTGAGCGTCGAATAAATATTTTTTTTGCATTGAATGAACTTTTTGAACATAGAGTTAACTTTTTGAACATTAAATGAACTTTTTTTTTACATTGAATAAAGATTTTGAGCATTGAATAAAGATTTTGAGCATTGAATTAACTTTTTGAACATGAATAAAGATTTTGAGCATATAGTTAACTTCTTGAACATTGAATAAAGATTTTTAACATTGAGTAAACTTTTTAGATGTAGCTATAGGCAGGCGCCATGATGTTTGATGTTTTGTTTTGTGCTGCACATGCTTTCGGGCTATCTCCCGAAGAAAATTTTCAGAAAAGAAAGAAGAGGATTCCCTTCACCAATCGAATTGGGAATTGGGAACCATTGAACCATTGCTTTCCTCCCTCTGAAAGATTTGGAAGAAGATGTCGGCTTTCATCAAACAGTTTTCAAGAATATTTGGAAGAGTTTCAAGAACCACATCGCCTGGTAGAAAGATTGTAACGGTTTTTAGACATGGCATGGTTGTAGAAAAACCAAATAGTGTTTTTAATATTTCGCAGGCAACTCAAAAGTCGTTTAAAACTTCAACAGAAGCTCTGAAGAAAACGTTAGTCAGCATATTTTATAGACCACAATACAATACAGCGTCTTTTTCATTTCTTTATTATATTGTTTTGTTGTGGTTGCGTTTTGGTGAATGTGCGTGCTGAATCCACCTTTTCGAGATAAATCTGCCATGATGAAAATTTGTCAAATTTTTGAGATATTGAATTTTTGATTCTTGAATCAGATTCTGCAAGCAAAGTTTAGTATGAGAAACAATTTTTACAGTTCTACATAGTTTTTTGTCAAAGTTACAGCCATACAAAGTTTTTAGGTTTTTGAGGGATCTGACCACAAAACTTTTGTTAGGTCAAGATTTTGTCCTAACATAATTTTCAAGGTCAAAGCTCTTACAAATTTCAAATCTTTATAACGCTATAATTTTGATAAGAATTTAGTTAGGTAGAAATGCAGAAACTGGTTTTCAGACTAAATTTTGTATATGCAGAATCTAACTCAAGAATCAAAAGTGCAAAATTCCAGAATTTCTATAAATTTCTATAATGGCAGACTTAACTTGAAAAAGGTGGATTGTACACCCCAAAGGTTAAACGAAGTGTCTTTCCTTACATTGAGCAAAAAAGGCCTTTGCTTTAATGTTCTTTCTTTGGAAAGAACACAGCAACATTTTTTATGACAAAGAAATATTAAAAGTACGCCAAAATTCCAAACTCCTCCAAATCTGTCACATTTTGCAGTAAACCAAGCAAAAAAATTTTAAAAATACATTATTTTAGTCTTTTAGACATTTCAGTATGTAAGTACATGGTTTGCAACTGCAGCTTTGAATTGCTCCATGTCTTCTATCATACTAATTATATCTGAAAGTCTGTCCCAAGAAAGAAATTGATAAAATCTTGTAAAATAATTCAATGATTGAGTCTTTTTATATCAGACTTTTATATATAAACTTCTAAATCAGTACTGTAATATATAGATCAATAAAGATATGCATTATATAAACTTCACTTGTATATCCTGCTGACTCTTGAATTAAGAAGTTAGGATGTTAATAGTGAAAAGATAAAATGGTCCTCTTTATTTCCAAATATTTTCCATTTTGCCCCATTGTTGTTTTGGAGTAATTTTATAACAAATTTTATGACAAATGTTTCTTTAAAGGCCATAACATATAAAAGAAAAGAAAGACACAATATGCAGTACATGCTTTACTTATGGGACCTTATAGCCATTTATTATTCATGATAGTTATTTAGCATTAACTTTCCCATTAAAAAATATAATTAAATATGATATATTTTGAATTTAAGAGTATCCATAACATTTGTTGACCGAGATGGGGATAAAACAGCTGTGCAGGCAAATGTTGGTGACACACTTTTAGATGTTGCAAAAGACAATGACATTGATGTTGAGGGTAATCATGATATAACACATTTTCATTCTTAAAACTTTTTTTTACCAAATGACAAATACCAAACATTTGATAATAACATATGAATTCAGTGAAATTGAGATCCAATTTTAACAAAATATTTGGTGCAAAAAAATGCAACAAAGCTGTTTTGGTGCAGAGTGATGAGTTTAATGAATAACAAAATAAAATAAAAACGGAATTACTGCATGCTTCTTTGTCAAAAATTAATCACATTAACATTGGAAAGTTTTGGACTAACCAATTTCAGATAGCAACTTTGGGAAAAAGTTTTGGACACTTTGACAAGTTCCTGATGTTCACAAAGAAAATTCTTTAGCACAGAATGAACATTGTACTATGGGTTGTTGAACAAAATGTTAGCATTGGAGAACCAATGTAGCTCAGTGAATTTAAATTATTTTGAAATACAATCCGTTTTCGTGTGTTTAGTTGAAAGGCCAATCTATCTTTTGGGGTTTCAATTCTCTAGAAATCAAGATTGAAAAATCTTTTGACTCATTCACTCCTGCAATGAAAGTTGGGAATTTGTTATCTCTTTCCATCTAAGGAATTCTACCAAATGGTGTAGAAATAATATGAATCTTAGGTAATAAATCAAAGTTATGGTAATTTCAATATGGAAACTGACTCTCTAAAACTTGAACCTTTTTTGGGGAGTTATGATCTATATAACTTTGCAATTAGAGAGAGTTATGATCTATATAACTTAACAATTATTTCATAAATATTATTGACACCTTTTGAAACATTGATCAATCTACTTTAAATAGTGGCACAATTTCTTCATTTGATGATCATCCTAGCATCACAGCTATCAAGGTTCATTTTGATATTACAGATGAATTTCAATTCAAATCTACCACTATAACTGAAATACAAAGCATAATCAATGATCTAAAAACTGACAAAGCTACTGAGGCTGATAATATCCCCCTAAAATACTTAAAATAGCAGCTCAAAATATTTGTGAACCACTTGCTCAAATTTTTAACAAATCAGTTGCTGACAATATATTTCCCCATGAACTTAAAATAGCTGATATATCACCTGTTTTTAAAAAAGGAGATTCCACCAAAAAATGTAACTATAGACAAGAAGTGTCTTACCATCTTCGTCAAAAATTTACGAAAGAATTATGTTCATCAAATATATCAATATATGAAGGATAAACTATTTCACATGCTATGTGGCTTTAGAGCAGGATCTAGCACACAACATGTGTTGGCAAGACTTATTGAAGCTTTTTAAAATTTTAACATATCAACTGCACTTCTGATTTATGCAAACAATATATATTCCATAAAATTGGATATATATATAACTTGCAGTGCCACATTATAGTGTTATTTTCCTTTTTACTTCTTATATACACCTAAGTTGGTTTTAATTAGCTTATATTAATATTATTAATTTAGATATTCTGTATCCAACTTTAAAGAAAGTACAGTATTTAAAAAAAAATGAATAGCTGAATTTCCAAAAGTAAAAATTTTATATTGCATTTTGTTCATCAGTTCATTAATATTGCATTTTGCTCCTAAGTTGCATCTTTATTTTCCATGCCAATGCAAAAGGCAAGCTATTCATTCAAGCAACAAAAATTTCTCTTATCTTGCATTAGAAATCTTTTTGGTAAATTCATGCATTAAGCAAGTTTACAAAAGAATAAATATTTTTTAAAGATTTACTGATTGAAATGAACTTTCAGGGGCATGCGAAGGAACATTAGCCTGCTCGACATGTCATTTGGTATTTGATGAACAGCAATACAAAGATCTCGATTTGGACCCAGCCTCAGAAGAAGAGCTTGACCTGTTGGACTTAGCATATGGACTCTGTGATACGTAAGTTTTTAAGCTTATAACAAAATATGTGTTGTGTACCATAATCAAAATTACTTTTACAGAGTATAAATGAAAGATACTATAACACTGCAGATTATGATATTTTTTGTTGAATTCTACTTTTCAAAAAATTATAATAAAATATCAAATAAATAGTTATATTTGAGATTCGATGTTGGTTATTGTTAATTTATTGTCGTAATTCATATCATAAAATTGAACTTAAAGTGAGCCGCTCACAAAAATTCAACCTTTCTTACAGGTCAAGGTTAGGATGTCAAATTGAGGTAACTGAAGAAATGGATGGTATCATATTGAATATACCTGTAACTGTTGATATTCGTGATGAAAACTAGTAATTATGTAAATTAATAAAAAAATAAGAGCGAAACAATAACATTAGGCCTATTTATATGCCAATGATTCAAGAAACATACTGAAAAATATTGCATAGAACAGTGAAAGAATACCCAAAGTTAGTCAATTGATCAACTCGTTCCGAAGTTATAAGCGATTTTGTTAAAAAAAATTGTGAACAAATATTGAAATCAAGAAGAAATTTTTATAATACCAGGTCAACATTTTAGCTTCGCAGATATCATAAAGCTTGTGTTGTTTAAAAACTAATTAATTTGTAAAAGCTGTTTTTGAGATTCGATTGTGCAACTCTCTGAAGAACCAAATGCACAAGTTTTTCAATAACTAATTACGTGCAAACTTATTAAAATTAATATAAATGATGTCCCTTCATGATACCACTTTCTTCCAAATTGAAATCAAGCTAAAATTGCTGACCAGAATTATGAGAATTCTTTTGTTATGACATTTTTGACAAAATCACTAAACTTTGTGATGAAACCAATTTTATCCAAATAAATTTTACGAACTTATCCCTTCTTAATATGATGCTCTAATTTTATGGCAATTTGCCCAGTTTTTCTTAGAAATATTTTGCCAATATTTTGCCCTGCTGGCATACTTGATTTTTTCAGAGCAAGGTTTAAACAGAAGATATGTGATATTAAAATATGTGGTATTTATCTAAGAACATTTGTAATTCCAACAGTATAACAACAGTTTGTGATGAGAACACTTAAATCACACACATGCAGTCGAACCTCATTATATTTCAAAATTCCATATGATGTGGGTGCCAATGCAATGTGCATGTGTTTGATCGCACACATTAAAAGAAACAGACTGCTTGAAATTTAGTTTTAACTTTGATACAAAAGTAAGATTTTTTATCTGCCTGCTAGTGTTAGTAACAATTGGTGTAGTATATCGTAGATGTTTCTTCATCTAGAAATGCATGACATTTATTATTGTAAGTCATGTAATCGAAATTTTTTATGAAAGCTGTGAAGATTTATTTGTTTCAAAATCAATTTTTTTATTGATATTAAAGTAGTATTTTGTATCTTGCTTCTTGTTGCGTCAGATTCTATAAAATCTGATTCATTGAAGGCAGGTTCTATAAAACAAAAGATGCAAGTCTTGCACGAAACCAAGAAATTTACGATTAGAAATAATACCATTCACGCCTTTGAATGTACTCAAACTAAAGAGAGATTAAGAAAGCAAAACTTTGTGGTTTTGTTTGATTTTATTTGTTTTTTTTCTGGGTTGAAAGGTTTTTATTTCTTTTATTTCTGGGTTGAAATCTTTTCTTTAAAGTAATAAATTGTATTGCTTTTGCAAAATAAATCGCAAACGTTTCAGAAATTGTCAAAAACGATGCAAAAATTTCTGTCTAAGTAACACTAAAAATCTGTGAACCATTAAAAGAGAATTAAAAGTTTGTCATTTGTTCTGAAACATTGTTAAAGAGTTCTAAGGTGAAAATTGGACGACAGCACTACAAATCATTTACGTTTCTTGGCAGTGTGTGTGTGTTCCATTATTTTAATTTAACATAAAAATAGCTTCTAATTATAATAATACGAAGAAAAACTAAATAAATGTTCACAAAAAGAAAATTTCCGAAATTGACATCAAGTGTTGGATAAAGTGTTTTGATTTGAACCTGAAGAGAACAGATGTTGCAAGGTACAATAGTAAAATCGTTAATTATTAAAAGCATGCTGGGAAGATCGTTAAATGCCAAATGTGTTTCATAAATCTTGATGAAAAAGAGTGAACTTCACAAGAAAATTCTTCTAATCTCTAAAATGATAGAATGAATCTAGATGAGGTAAGTCACGTAATAAAGACGAAACGTGAAGCAAAGAATTAATTGTGGATTTTATTCAAGGACCTTTTCTCTCTGACGTGAGACAATTGTTAAAGTTACTGTTTAACGAACCAATGGAAATCTTCGTAAAAAATGTAACTGGCCTGACTGAAATGAATTCAACATATCATAATAGATGGTTAGTATAAAACTACCTTGGAGAACTTGTCAAATCATATTTTATACGTGGATTGTTAACGATACGCTATCCACATGCAACATGAAATATATTTTAGGGTTTGGTGACATAATGGCAAAATGACATTTTTACACATTAAAAATGCAACAACAAGAAAATTTCGAGAAACTACCACAACTATTCAGGAGTATGATGCAAATGAGAACATAATTTGTTCTCAATTTATCCATCAACAATTTTAAAGCAACAGACAACGCAATCTGGAAGAGTTTTATTGCTTGATCAAGTTTTGAAGAAATAGAGGAAAATAATCTTCATTTGGTGTCACTAGTGATAGGTCACATGTGATGAAAATAAGTGACGCTGTGAGATTGAAGATGAAAGGTCATAAGAAGACAAAGCAGGGAAGAGGAACAAAAATGGAAAAAGAGAAGAAGATTAAACCAACCAATAAAAGAGAAGAAGGTCAACAAAAAGTTGATAAAGAAAAAAAAGAAGAAAAAGGAGAAAGATTTTCAGATGAATACTTATTTCATCAGAAAAAAAGAAACACAATTTCTTACAGGATTTATGGAAACCCAAATGGCGAAGGATGTTTGGTCGAGGCTACAATGTACATGCTTCATGAAATAAAGAAAACTATTGACACACGAAATAAAGAAAAATATTATAGACATGTAGTTTTTACATCTTTCAGTAATTTAGAGAAGCGATAAACACAATATTCCATTGAACATTACATAAGATTGTGCAATCGTATTGTTTAAAAAAAAAAAGCACTAAATCAAACACATGTTAAAGAAGTCTTAAATTTATTTAGCATTTTAAAAAGAAATCTTTAATGGACGAAGAAGAATTCATTTAGATAGGTCATTGCTATTCCTGATCCTATAATTTGGCATTTGTCCTCATCTTTCGAAACATCAGTAGCAAATAGAAAGATGAAACGTTTCTTAATACTTGATTTAATAACCAATAAAAAGAAGGATATCATATTTCAGAAATGAGAAATTATAACGTCCAGATTTTAGGTCTTATAAGTTCTATACATCTAGATTTTAATGTCATGTTTTCTGACGTTATTCTAAGAATGTGCCAACCTTACCTTGGAAACTAGTAAAAATTAATCAATGCATGTGGTCACGTTGGTGTCAAGGTTCGACAAAAAATTATACTTCGCAGAAGCAACCATCCAAGGACACATCAAACAACAATAAAACGAACCAAGCAAAATTTCATAACTAAAACGTGGACTGAAAGAACCTGCATTAAAATAGCTAACTGAAATAAATTGGACTGAAAAAACTTTGATAAACACGGGCGTGATAATAGAAATGTTAAATAGGCGGCTTTAGTTACAAGCAATAAGACATTCAAGAACTTATAAACATTTCATGGATGTTTTGATGTGAAAAGCAAAAGGTTTCCTCAAGTAAAAAAGTTCTATGACAGAAAGCAATAAGATTATTTGAAAGCAGGTGAAAATTAAGAAGATTTATTGAAATGATTATTAGTATAGTTGGTGGGAATAAAAAGGCCGCTTAATGACCCGTGGCGATTAAAGCAAGGTTCTACCAGAAAGCGAAGAATAATAAAGAATACTACTGTTGGTTTATCATAAAATATTGATAATAAAAAAACACAGAAATACGAAGGACAAACAAACGATGCAATAATATTTCGAGCATTTAGAGAAAAAAGAAAGTTCAATTCAAATAAAATAAATGTTGCAAAATGAGAAATAACAAATGTACTTCTTGATAAAACTGTAAACATAGGCTGATCAATAATTTCACGAAAATGATATGGATTTGCAGTCTCATGGCAAAAGTAATGAATCTGGAAAGAATTCTAAGAAAATAGGAACGCAGAGTATGGTAAAAACAGCGACAAAAATTGAGATAAAATCATTCAGAATATATGGAAATACGGAAGGAGATGGGTACGTAATGGAGGAAAAAGTTTCAAATACAGGTGGAATTGAAAACCAGAAAGACAAAAATGTACTTTACACCGAGTTTGTTGATGGAAAAACAAAAAAAAATAACAAGAAATGAATTTTCATGCACGCAATAAAAAACATTCGCGTTCGTGGCAATCAAAACAAAATAATTGAAAAAGATGCCAGAACACAGTAGCCATACACGCAATGACTGACGCATCAAGAACCATGGCAACATAAACAAATAAATAAATAAAGACTACATATATAAGTATGGATAAGGTAAAGAGAAGGATATTGCTACTTTATACACATTGACAAATAATATTTACAATGTAATATTTATATTTGTTTCTGGCAATTGCCATCCAAGCTTTAAGTTAACTGGCAATTACCATCCAAGCTTTAAGTTAACTGGCAATTGCCATCCAAGCTTCATTATGGACGGGGAGCATGCACAAAGCAACTTACTTTAAATTACCTGCAAGTAATATAAAATTCTGTCTGGCTTTAACTACTGAAAATATGATTTTTTTTACGTTGCCTAGCAATGAACGTTATGGACCTTCCCGGTGTGAAATAGCCAGTCGTAAACTATGTTAAAATACAGTCGTAATTTACAACATACCGTTTCAAATGTTGCAATTCATTAATATACAATGATGCTCAGGTCAAGCACCTGTTTGCGTTGTCATGGTCCGACAAAATCCTGAAATTGAATTAAATCTGAATACTTTCATTGTGTTTTCACACTTAATTTGAATGTAAATGCACTTGCAGAGTGCACTGTTAATAACATGACTACTTACATGAAGTTATTCGGGTTATCATTGCCAAGTGACGCTCGTTTTTGAGCTGAAAGTAAATAAAAAATAAAATAAAAACAAAAAAATAAAATAAAAACAGATTTAGTTCTTATGGATTACGTCATTACACCATGTTTAATTGCATATAATTATCGATCATTTACATCGATCGATAATTATCGATAATATCAAGGTACTCAACGTATTTCGCAGAGCTTATAAAAGATTCCGCTTTATCTTATTATCACAAAAACAACAAACGTTTTAGTACAGCAGGGTGTTTTTCAAAATCCTCAATATAGTTAGAGATCTATTCTATAGTTCAAGACCTTTGGTCAGTCAATCGTCAATCGTAAACATAATATATAGCTCGTAAAAACCTCTTTCTACTTTCTCGTGCTAGCAAACCTATGATACTAATGTGGTAGATAGTAGATACGAACGTTGAATTTGTTGTTGTCGTTGTTGTTGTTGTCATCTTATTTTGCACCGATTATTTACATTTCTAGCTTACTATATACAAATGTACAAAAGTAAACTAATCTAAATCGATGAATATATAAAATACATAAATAAATATTTTTACCGTCCTTTAATAGTCTAACTAAATATAAAAAATTAATTTGCAGATACATATTGACAGACATTACATTTACAATTTGGGCCATCCCATCTTTTTATCATATTTTTAAAACAGTTTAGATTTTCAGTCGATTCAATTTCATTTGGAAGTCCATTCCAGATTTGAGGTCCCAATGATGGAAGGCTATTGGAACCAAAGGTAACTTTATTTGGTCTATAATGCTGTAGTGCATGAAAGAGGGGTTCAAATTTTTTAAAGTTTTGAAAACTTCTATACAGAGAAATCTTAGACGGGAAACATGCATAGTACACCTTTCTGACTTTAAAAGTAAGTCGTTATACGAGCTAAGGTGATCATTGTGTAAAAATCTAAGTGCACGTTCTTGAATCTTTTCAATTTTTTGCAAAGATTTAGCTGATGAGAAGTACCATACGA
>JAYJMH010064736.1:0-11812 GCA_036873815.1 Phacellophora camtschatica | reverse complement strand
TTTTTCAGTTCCACTTTTTCTGGTCGATTTCCGCTTGGAAACTGATAAAAACTCAAGCTTGGATTCTTTTTAGTGTTTTTATAACATTCAGTGAACCCTCCAACTGGTTTTGTTGCTTTATCTCTATCCTTGCTGTCAAGGATTCAAACTTGTTCTGCAGGATCAACGGGCCTATAAACAAGAAATGTCGTTGCGGTGGTTGATGCAATCTTCCGTTTTTCTACAGTTTCTAAACCATCTTCTGACTGAAGTTCTGTAGTTTTGAAAAAAAAACTAGGGCTACATTGCAGTGTAACAAGCGCATCATTTTCGCAAGAAAAGGCAGATGAATCCTTGTTGAGAAGCCGTCGTACTTGTTGAACAGCATAGAAAACAGTATGTTTTGATACCGCCACGTGAGTTTCTTTACTACAAGTACCAAAATGCATTGCGCATTTCGTGAAAAAGGAAAACGGTGAATTCTGGGAGTGCAACACAATACTGCTCTTCAACAACTGCAAAAATTCTAGCTTGGGTTGCAAGTCGCAGTTGTTGTCTTGTTTTACATCACTCAAAATGCTTGAAAGTATAAACCTTCTCTTCACAATCTCATGGTAACAATGAATGCTCACAGCTCTTTGAAAAAAATGCGCGCCCAATCAATCAACACGTTTGTTTTGTTTAGTTGTCTAGTAATTCGAAAAATGCAAACCTTAAGCCGCGATCTTACGATTATGAACAAAATCCAATCACAGACGAGAGAATTGGCATGTTACCACAATGCAGCGATGCGATTGGAGCCCCAAGAAGTAGTGGCGGTTGGCCTAAATTAGGGCCAGTTTTTTAGCCCATTTGCCACCATGACAGGGGAACTGCAACTGCTGCAAACTGAGTTTGCAAAACAAACGTAAATGGAATGCTTGGATGTTTATCACAAATATTGCGCCCATTTTACGCAAACTTTCATTCTTCAGTGTCCACCACACACATCTATAAAAGTCTTGAAGTCAGCGCAGTGCATAGAGAATAAAACGATATGTAAACTCTTTGTACGTGAATTGATGTATTATTGTATCTATCTTTTGCAGCTATGTTAGACAACTTCCAGTGACCATACATTATACCATAGAAAATGTCCCGATTCTTTAAATCTCTGTTGTGTTGTGCTGTGTTGTGTTTTTAGCTAACTGGGCCTACTAGTCAAAGGAGAGTTAATTTATTTGCACGGAAAAGGTGTAAAGGGTATGTCCAAGTGAAGTAAAACCCTACTTGGAATTTAAAAATGCAAAAATTAAAGATTAACCGTTCGAACACCGAGATTAAACGGCAGTATTACTCCAAAAAAAAAGCAACTTGAGGGTTAGATACTGGACACATGCTGGGAATGGTTTTTATCGATCTTAAAATGGTGTCTTAAAAAATCATTTGATACGGTAGATCATGTCTTTCATAGTAGAAAACTTGAATATTATGGGATTCATCATATTGAACTTCCCTGGTTTGAGTAATATCTTTCTAAAAGGAAACAATATTCTAGAGTTGATGGCATCGAATTCCAAACCAGAGAAATTGATGTAGGGGTACCAGAGGGTTAGTGGCTACAATGCTTGCCAAAAGTATTGGAGCACTTTATCAAATTTTCCTCCTCATACTCGAGTTTCCCCCACTCCGCCTTAAAACAATGTTGATTTGCGACGGTTTATCACCTAATATTGTGACAAAAATGACTAAGCATAGCGGTGGGACAATGTACCAACAGAACACCATTGTTTTGCGGGGAGGGGGTGATTTATAAAGTAACTACAGACATTAAAAGATAAATGTATTGAATTTTTGCCAATTTATCTAAGTGTTCCAACGACTTTTGGCAAGCATTGCCTGAAGTTATTTTTTAAAAGGGCACCTATGCTGTCATAAACCGGTTAGGCATAAGGGTAGTCGGGGGCTCTGATTTCATTGGCCGTGTTTTTAAAATCACACTTATCACGTCATAAAATGATTAACGTTAAATTTGTATTAGAATATTGTGGGCCACGCACTACTTTTTGAATAAAGAATGAGTAAACTTTAAAATAACATTAAAACTTATTGCCTAATAGGAAAATTAGAACTCGTAATAAAGATCTGATAGGCTTGCCAGTTTTTACTCGTTTTCTTAAAGTATAACAATCATTTACAAGAGCAATTTCATTTCAAGAAAAAGTTATTCAAGTTTGCCAAGATAAATTTGTTGCCGATTTGGAGGTCATTACCTCATAGTTGGTCAACTATTCAAATTAAAAAAATTGGTGCATTTTAATACAATAACTAATTTATTGATAGTTTGATAGGAAACGCTTACAACAATTGTTTTTATATTTGAAATTAAAGAGACGTTAGTAAAAGAGGGGTTTAGAGTTTTAAATTCATTGTATTATTTACCATGATATTTCACGACTTGCACTGTTAATGTTAACGCAATGGGTGAATAACATGGCCATTGCCCTAGTACGGCTGCCCATCTTCACTCCCAGCACTCCCAATACTTTGGGGATTAAAGTCAGGAAGGATCATTTAATTAGATACAGCAACGCAAATACTAATACATTTGTCACAGAAACATTTACCAACAAAATTTTCAAACCTTTAGAAGCAGAATCAATTGTCAGTGCTATCATCAGACGTAGATCCTCCGCAGAGACAACGTACATGTCGATTGTATTGTCGACCTGGACGGTTTACGGCAACAGTTTACAGTTTAGTTTTTGAGTTAAACTCAGTGATATAGTTGAAAATATTCAAATGTTTTATGCACAACAAGTGTACGTTGTAACTATTTATCTTATTGCTATTAAATTTCTTTCTAATTTGTGCCAAGTTATAGTAAAAAATCAAATTGACACACAGTTTCCACTAAAACTGAAAGGAATTTGAGAGATCTAAAATCTATTTTCAGAAAAGTGTAAACTGTTCAATTTTTCTCACTTTTTCAATTGTCTATTTGAGAATTAATTTAGAAAAAAACAGTATAAGGGGTACATCGGTGAGGTACACCAGTGAGTCAGTTTTGAGCAATTTTTGACCAGTAATTTGTCTGAATTTATTAATTTTAAAAGTATAAACCGTTAGTAAACTGTTGAGGAAAAACGCTTTTTTGCCAACGTCACGTGGCCCTCCATGCAAAATGTAAAGTTAATCAGACGTAAGATTTTGCATTGTTCCTGCATTGTCTCCTTGCCGATATGAATAAAGAAAAGTTAGATACGATCTGCTGCACTTGAATCAATTATAGCATGAGTTGAGATACGAAATGCAAGGAAAGTACGGAAAAGTTTGATGTTTAGCATTACATTACGAACTAATTAAAAAAAAATATTTTACACAATTCAAAGCAAACACTATTTTAAATGATACAAGATAGAGTCTATGTTATTTTTGAAATTAGTGCAAAGCCTATCTCTGGGTATGCTTACGGTTTAGTCTTATTAGAGATTGCTGATAAAAAATTTAAAAATCACATATCTTTTTTTAGAAAAAACTTTATTTGGAGAATTTTTTTACAATACTTATTTACGAGCAAATTTTTCCAATTTTTGTTAATTTCTGCCAATTTTTCTTAATTCTTAACTATTCCTTAAATCAGTAAAAAGTAAGTAAAAAGATGTATGCATAAGCTTAATCCGTGAAGTACATGAATTTTGGTAGTTCGTCAAAGATTTTCGGTTTTTTTCTTACGCACCCAGTATATCAAAATAATTAATATTGCAAATATAATGCAAAAACATGAATATGAAATTCTTCGTAAACAGATCTATTGAACAGCCTAAAACATTTTTATAATTTGTGAGCTCGATTATCCAAACGCAAATGTAACAGCTGTGATATTGTCATACATATTTTCAGGTTTTTTTTCAGTGAAAACAACATATTTTGTTATTGAAATGTTTCAGGCTCCTTGATGAAAAAGTGCCATCGATTTCAAGTCGGTTAGTTTTCTTCCTTTCAAATCTAGTAAACAAAAGACTAGAGAGCAAGGAAAGTTTAACAAAGGTAACATCTTTTCCTTAGAATTCCCCTAAAAACAAACAAAGCAAGCCTTAAAAGGAAAAAATGTCTATTTGATTCCTTTATTCTTTTATGACTTACTGAATAAAGCGGGACAATTCTGGACATAAATGGATTAAAATTACTGTTATGTTATCAAGCTGTTTAACAGATGTGTTTACGAGAAGTTCTATATCCAATTTTATGCATACTATTTGCAAAACCCATGTACGGGTTTTTTGGGACACCCGGTTTTTCCATTATCCCATTGTGTGCTTGATCACCCTAAAAAGTGAAAGTAGAACAATTACTAGTTCTATAATCAATAACAATTACTGGTACTTGTTAAAAGAAATATTGACTATTTCAATTAAATGAAATTTAAACCCTCCGCCCAAAAGAACAACAAATATTCTAAAGACCCTGGCTTAAAATCGATATCTCCGCTGAGAGTAAAATAAAACACAATGAAAATAATTACCGTATGGCATGGCCTACTGCTTGGGCTAACTCATTGTGGTAACATTTCCTGTTTCGGTCTTAATTTTTGAACATTTGTTCTTGATTATTCTTAGACAAAATCCATTGTCTTAAAACAGTATTGAACTGTTTGAGAGTCATCTTGAGAAGGACAAACGGTGTGGAAACTGAAGTTTGTATACGCTACAAAAGTGTCCTCCTTTTATATTCATCCCTTCTTTTTTGCCTGAAACATTTGGCTTTCTTTGGTGAAATTTGTTTCAAATATACAAACCGTATGCCAGCAGCATAGCACGTAAAAAGAAGGGTCACATTTGTTTTCATTAAAATTCCAGTAGTCTAGGCCTATTGTCTAGTCTAGTCAATGCATGCCTCGATGGTATAAACCTCTCATTGTTGTTTCATGTAACAAAAAATACTTCATGTCTTGAAGAGTTATAATGCGTACCTGGTGAAAGTGAAGTCTTTGTAATCTTAAATCCTAGCACAGTAGCAGCAGACTTGCCTTCACTTTCCATGCAGAAAAGCAAGAAGTAACACGAAATAGAGTCGAAAAAGCACAGCTATTGCATACATCAGTAGGCAGAAATAGCACAGCACATTGCATACATGAGCAACACAAAAATACATATTGGTCGGGTCGTCTCACAAAAATGCGTGCAGATCTGACTATACAGGCTTCGTCGTAAAAGCTCCTCCGCAAACATTGTATTCATTATTCTTCGTCAAAAACATGCAGTTTGAAACCAGTTTGAGATATTTCTTTACAAAAGTCACAGAGAAATAGGAAAAACTTACCTAAATGTGTAAGGCTCTTTTGTGTGAAACTGACCAGCAATTTCAACGCTAATTTCATCGTAGTCTTCTAACTCATAGTAGACGCGGTCGGAGCATACCTTATCAGGAGAATTACTGGCGAATTCTAATTTCCAGCTGCGTTGCTGATCATCGCTGGAAGGTAATGGCATATAACCAACGGTAAGCAAGAACTTGGTTGGATTAATTGAATCATTTGGTGGGCCTCTATACAGCAAAAACATCAATTCGTGTCTTTTCGGACGTCTGCTTAACTTGGAAATGAGCATGGGCAAATTACGAATGACATTGGCAGCATACGTGAACGGAAAAATTAAACCAGAAAAACTGGAAGAGAAAATGTGAAACATAAAGTTGTAAATTTAATTTTTCTATAATTTGCATAAGTAATTTGCCAAACTTAAATCTGTGATTGGAAAGTCATGTGTTGACAAATTTGCAGGCCAAGGCAGATAAATAACTCCGGCTTTTTTGAGTTGTGCGAAAAGTTATAATGTCAGTTTTTTTTTATAATGGCATTGAAAAAATTTTCAGAATTATCTAATAAATAATGAATTATGAAAACTGCAAGAAAGTTTTTAACCAAAAATATAAAATTAAAAGTCTCAACGAATTTTCAGCTTTGTTTTGTGATGACAATGCAAGCTCTGGACTGTTCCGCAAGTATATTTCTATATCCTTGTTACTGACAAAATAGTAGCAGCTTATTGGCCGTTAAATTACAGATACCATAATAAAATGAAACTGTAAGAAAGACCACAATGCTCTGTGTCGTTCTAGTGTATCTCGTTCAATCAAAACATAGTCCACACTGTCTACTACGTTTGCAGAAAATTTCTAGTCTCAACAAATTTTCATACAAGTGATCATACAAGTGATCATATAAGTGATCATTCCTTAAAAAATGGCAGGTTATAAAAAGAGAAATGAAAAATTAAAACATTGACAATTAATGAAAACAATGGCTTTAAATAGTCGTACGTGGTTTATTTATATTTATATCTTACTATTTTGAACGTAGTTTCTGAAACCATTCGCAACATAATACCTTATGACCATATTTGGTAAATGAAATGAAATGAAATAAAATGAAATTTAATTTAATTTAATTTAATTTAATTTAATTTAATTTAATTTAATTTAATTTAATTTAATTTAATTTAATTTAAAAAAATTTAAAAACTTAATAAACTTACTAGCTAAAGCTTCGAACAGAGAAAGTGACCATATCATTTTCTTCGTAAATAGGGCCACACTCGTCAGTTGCATCAATCCAGTCACTTCCAAAATTCTTCTTCCTAAAAACAAACGCCTTTCCTACAAATGTCACAGGTCTTTGGAATGGCAATGTTATTACTGTTTTCACGTCATCAATTTTTGGATGAATGTCCACCTTAATAAACGGGGTCACCGAGCAATCATCGTATAAATCTTCGTCAATTAGAAGTGCCATTGGCAAGTATGCCTAAATTCAAAATGGAAAAATTATCTCAAAAACTAGATTTGAAATAAAACTTCATACACAAAATAAATACACAACGTTAAAAGTAAACCAGAAACACTGGTTTCAACAACATTTGGAATTTGTAGAGTAAAAACGTGACTTACGGAAAACAGAAAGAAACTTCTAATGATCTATTTTATTATCTATGACACTCCTTTCAATTTTGGAAATGTTCTAGATCTTTTGTTATAATATCTCTCTTGGTCTTTCTTTTAAGTAGTGTCTCTGTATTTGAAACAACTCTGGGATTTAACACATCTAGACTTGATGGTAGTTTGGTTCTCGCAATTCTACTCATTAGAAGCTGATTGGGAGAATATTGCCTTATTACTTGTGTGTTTCTATATTCCAACAAAGCAAGATACGGAGCTTTCTTTTACTTGTTGGCTTTCTTTCTTACAGATCTTTCTGCTAAGCCGTTGCTCTGGTGATAATGTGGAGGGCATGGTAACCATATTCCTTTGCAAATCTCGCAAAATCTCTCCTGTTGAATGCATTATTATCTGCGACAACTTCTTCTGGAATTCCATGTCGTGCAAAAATGGACTTTAAATGTAAAATAACACAGGACGCAGATTATTAGATTCTCTAGTAGTTCTATCTCTAGGTAATTTGAATAGTAATCAACTACTAGCAAATAATCTTTCCACCCAAATTTAAATAAATCTGTTCCAACCGTTGCAAAAGGCATTGCAATTACCTCACGTACAATAATTGGCTCCTTTCTGTTCCCCTGTCTGCATTCTAAACACATGGAACATCTGGATACTATCTGTGACATCTCTATATCCGTTATTGGCCAGGAAAGTGTACCTCTTGCTCTTGCTTTACATTTCGCTTTTCCAAGATATTTCATCTTTGAGATTGTAAAATGGCTTTGCAAGATGAGGAACGTCTGCTTTGTGCAAATGCCACCCTTTCTGAACTTGAGTGTCTATTGCTTGCATCACTGAATCGCTTTCATTTTCCTTTTTGAGCCAATCCATATTTGTTGTAATCACTGGCAAACTTTCAACCAGTGAATTTACATGACCCATGTTTCTTCTTGAAGCTGTAAGTCAGTGTCATCTGAAACTGTCAGGTAAGCTCCGCTGAGGGTGACTGGTATATATTATTAAACTTTCGAAACTTTCCTGGTATATTATCTAACTTAAAATAATATTTTTGCAATTGTAAAATCATTCTTTGAAGAGGCGGAATAGCTGTGGGTAAAGGCTTTCGTAGGATTGTTTCCAATGGTATATAGTCATCGTTAATCAAACCTCCCTTTCCAAGTATGTTAAAAAAAACCTGATTGAAAAAGCAATGCAAACAATTTTTTCCTCTATCTATGCATAGTTGCATTTTGTTTTTGAAAGGGCCTTTGAAGCATAAGCGATTCACTTTCTTGAATCAGTACTTCACGTAAGCCAGCATCTGAACTATCTGCTTGAACTACAATGTCTTTGATGAGATCATATAATTTCAAAACTGGTTGCTTAGTAAGAACATTCTTAACTGCATTCATTCTTAACTGCATTTTCACACATTTCGATCTGGCGAGCAAATGAGTGATCCTATTTAACGTGCCTAGCACATACACTTCTTCTTCTTGATGTGACTACACCTCGTTATTCCTTTTGCCTTTGCCAGGAATAACAGAGAGTTTGGAGTTACAGAGAATTACATATTGTACATACACTTCTTCTTCTTGATGTGACTACACCTCGTTATTCCTTTTGCCTTTGCCTGGAATTACAGCTCTCCTCACACTTTCGCAGCAAGTATGACCTTGGTGGGATTCGAACCCACGACCTTGCGATCGTGGGTCAGGCGCCTTAACCCCTAGTACATCCTCACTTAACCACTGGCCACGTTGTTCTGTCTAACAAAAAATGACACAAAACGCACTTTCAATACTGAAAAAGTGAATATTCCAAAATTGATCAACGGGAAATAATTTCTGAAATAGATTCACCATGGCAATTTGTCACTAATAGCAAACTGTTAATAACACTGATGAACTAATACACATACTAATGAAACTGAGGATTTCACTACTGATGAATTGTTTATTCCTCGAAATGTATAGTTTTTATTAAGCTCCAGGCTATATTTACTTTTATCATACAGAGTTTACTTCCTTCTTTGATAGTTCGCAGCAATGACAATACTCTTGCAAGTTGCCTATATATGCAGCCCAACTATATTTCAAAAAAGTAAGACACCTTTCTCTTTCAAAGAGTCGGTTTTCTGTTTAAGGAGTATTCATGTCATAATATTTATGCATTACATGTATAAAATGTTTCCTTTTCGGTCAAAAAGTAACCTCTTTAGAAAACTGAAATTTCTTAAGAACACAGTTTGTTTCCTGTAGCATAAAACCTTTCTTAAATACCGAAATGCTTTTTCTTAGATGAGGGAGTTTGCAATAAGATGAATGCAATTAAATAATGAAAATTCAAAGATGTGTTTTAATGAAGATTATCTAACTCAGTGTAATTTTCCTATATGGGTGTATGTAGTTTGATACATTAATTTTGATAAAATAGATTGTTTGTAAATAAGATCCTTCTCCTATCAAGAACCTTCAAGAATCATAGTCAATATATATATTGACTTAGGGAGAAAAACGTTAATTAATAAACTATTAAGAAACATTCAGGAACACAATGATCAGAAACTGAGAAACTGTGACTGTTTCCTCGGGATGTTGCGAATTTAATCAAACCTACCTCCAATTTCACTGTTGCTGAATTTTTCATTGAAGAACTTTCAAATTTTAAAGAGATGTCATTCATTCCATATGGCTGGAAAAGACCTCCTGACTGGTTAAGAATGTATTCAACCGATTTTGGGCGAATGATGGCTGCATATGTAGACCATATTGTAAATTTAATGCACACAGCAACAGTTGTGATCTTCTTACCGTACCAATCTATTAAAAGAAATATTGATATATACTTATGATGTACAGTCAATGGCGCCGTAAGTAGAGCTCTTTAAGCCACAGATCCAAAATTGTTTTCATGCCATGAAACCATGCCAGAATAATCAAATTAATATTGAAATATAATTTAATATTGCACAAATTATTTCTTGTCTGAAAAGTTAAAATCAAAAATATTTTTTATAAAATATTTAAATCAATTGAACAAAAGACAAAATTGCCATTCATTTTGAAATTGTAACTCATTAAATTTAACATGGATTAACATCATCTCCGTAACTCATTAAATTTACATGGATTAACATCATCTTCATTTTATGGCCATTATATTGTCGCTTTAATTTTGTATAATGGGGTATATTCATCTTGGCTTCAAAATACAAAGCAAGATATTTACATTCGAGAAGTTATTTGGTAAAAAACTGTTCCGGAGCGATAAGTGAATTTTCATATAATTTACATCTTCACGTCAACTTTTTTAAAAGCCACCGGGCTTCCCAAAAGACTTATGCAAAGAAGCAAATAGAACTTATACAAATATTATGCAAAGAAGCGAATATAAAACTTTTCGTAAACTCATCTATTAAACAGCTTGTTAACATACGATTAACATGATATAACCATTTATGTTCAAATGTTCATTGCAGCGAAAACAAAGCGTTTTGTAATTGAGGCATTTTTGGCCTTAGAATATAAGTGGCATGAGTTTCGAGTCAGTAAATTTCGCTTTTCAAGTCTACAATTCAACAAGAGAAGACATTGCTCTGAATGTAATCAGAGAAGACTTTCTAGAATTCTTGCTTTTCTATTGAAATAAAATTTTGATGTTAACCTTGCTTAACTTATTTGTTCTCTAGTCATTCGTTTTCTTCTCATTGAAATTTTCACAATATTAAAAACGGAACTTCTATCCTTAACCAGTAGACCAACAAACTTCCCTGTAGACCAATCATTAACCTGTAGACCAACAATGTTTACTCACCCCATAATTTTTCATGGCTGCAACATTTAGAATAGTAAGGAGATTTTTGAAAATGCAAAAATGAAATAGAAGCGTTAATGATAAATAGAAAGAAAGAAAGTTTCGAATAAGAATATTATGTTTGTTACGTGTAATTATAAATATTAACGACAATAATGAGCGATGTTGCGATGTCATCTTAATATCATTTTCAAGCCGAATGAAATAAAAGACGTTGTTTGTATATATAGAAAAATAAACAATAGAGAGATTGTGCATCACGTGGTGAGAATTTTCATGGTAAAATATCATCTGGCTTCTTGAATTATATAGTGCATACATTGCAGAAAATGTGGCGCCCGTTATAGCGGCAACACAAAGATGCAGATCAACACCGGCTTCAACGAACACCTTAGCAAATTTTTTTGTTCTACCACCCATGCCCAAAAAATAGCATGGGTGGTCAAAAACTATAAAAAAATGTGTACATATAAAGAACGTTGCTTGGCCTGTTAATATCTTAAACGATTCCTTAAACACCCCCCTTTTCAAATCGAATGGCAGTGCAAAATAGAGATGCATACCGTCAAAAGAAAATTTAATGCGAAAATGAGAAAGTTCCATATTTTCAAGTCTTGCTTTGATGTATTTCTTGTCTTAAAATTAATATTGAAATATGAAAACACACAACTTGTTTTACTTTAAACAGACCAGCCATGCAAAAGTTGCATTGCAAAAGTAAATCAATATTTTGCACGCTGCCGTTTACTCCAATGAAACTTTTTATAATAAGTGTCATAAAGTTTGAGTCATTAAAACATGCCACTTGTATGGGATTGTTTTTTCTTTGCGAGCAATGAAGAAACTATATTTCAAATAAATAAAAAAACAGGGCAAGATAAATGATAGATAGTTAAGATTTTTAAAAGAATTAATGAATTTTTCCCCCAATTTTTTGCTTTTGAGTCCAACATGGTCAAAAATTAACCCCTATTTTGTGACATTTATAGGTATCTGGACAAAAATGATCAATTGAAGTGCTCTTTTGTGGTTACCTAAAAATTAATACATATTATCAATGTGGATAAGAATGACTTATGTTTTCCAAAAAGAACTATTA
>JAYJMH010064725.1:0-11813 GCA_036873815.1 Phacellophora camtschatica | reverse complement strand
TGTGCTGTAACACAATAGAACAACTTTTATATCCGAAAAGATCCATTCCCCCGTTAAACATTTTGACACCTATTCTTTTTCCACCCCCATGTTTTGTTCTATGAACTATGGAGCTTTCTTCACTAAAATTTTAATGATTTCCCCAGAACAGGCACGAAGAAGGAGAGGTTTCGAGAGCATTTCAAGAACTAGAACTTCAAAAGTTGAGTTCAGGCATAAAAAACATGCTCCGTATTTCGAGCTGCCTTCACAGATAGTTTTGTAAGGCTGCACTACATGCTACACACAAATATCAAAGACATTGCCATCAAAGACAATGGCTCTCACCATGTGATTCATAAACGAAGGTCGATTATTCATAATTATTTTGGGTCAAATAAATGTGGGCCCGAAAAACTGAAACTGAGTCGGTCCGAAACTGTTCTCAAAAGAAAGGACCAGATAATTTTGGGACCGAATTTGGAAAAAAGTGGGGGGTGGGGTGTGCGCCCCTGGGTACACCCTAACATTTGGGATTTGGCTTGGATGGTTTTGAAGGCTATGTACATTCTCGAGACATGGGTATGACTTCTATCAAATATGCTTTAATGCTGGGTTAAGTATTAAATTGTCCTTGATGTTGGGCGGTTTGGAATGAAACACAACATTCGTGTTGAGAACACACAAAAATTTGAACATTCCAGGGTGTATATAAAATCTCAGCGGCAAACTCCTGTCCACCCTTGGGACATATGCCCCCCCTCCCAAGTTCCGTGTTGTTGGTTTCAAAAATGGGACTGTTGATAAATCCAAAGCCATCACTACTGGGAGTGTAGTGGTTATCACCCACCAAATACATCAACTCAGTTAATAATTGGGGGAAAAGTTGGGACAATAATTCGGGTGTTTTTGGGTTAGTTTAATATTTTCAAAGGTCAAAATAGAAAACAGATATCTGAGATATTGCATTGTACAATCCTCTAAGTAAATAAAGAAAATAGACAAATTGGTTTTTATACCAACGTGCTTATTATTTTATATATCATGTACATTCATATATTCAAATATGTTCATGTATTTATATATATATATATATTTATATATAGTTAAATATTTAAATGCATTTATAAATTACATACATTGAAATAATTCTTCATTAATTTGAACAAAACTTCTTCAACAGCTCTTTAATATGAAATTCTCGCAACGCTCCTATAAGTAAGTAATATAGGCAAGTAATATAATATTGATTTAAATTTTTTGTAGTGTTGGCAGCGTCCAGTAATGGATTTAGACCAGGCGATGAACCACAACTCGACGTGGAATGTGTGAAAGTAAGTCATGCCAAAATCTTTAGAAACTACAGCAATGCGTCTAAGAATGGCATATAACTCTTTTAGATCAACTGCCATGATTTTATTTTGTTTGTTTTATTTATAATTCAGCATTCATTATATTTTTTAATCCCAGAGAGGAAACATTTTATTGACAGATTCCAGAAATTATTATGAGCAATGCAGACATTTTTTTTGGTATAAAAAGTTATAATTTTTTTTTGCGGAGGAAGATTTTGTTACTTCTACGGAGGAGGATGTTTTAGTCGTCACTCATACGGAGGAGGATGTTACGTCTGCGGAACTTTCTCCAACAGATTTTCCTCTACAGACGTAAAATTACATCCTCCTCCACAAAAGTAAAAATATCCTACTCCGCAGAAGTAAATTATTTTATTTCTTAAAACAAAGAAAAAGCGTCCGCTTTGCTCATTTTACATAAATGTTAATGATCAATAAATTGACTGCTTGAGATACTTTCAGTTGTTCACCAACTTGAAGTTCCTTGATATGTTCAGGTTTTCCAATTGGCCCTGCAGAAAAATAGTTCACAAAGTACCTTCGATTTGCGTATTCTTTTGTTCTGTTTTCACTCATGCTCATGGTCGCATTTACATTTAAAAAAAAAATAAACAAAACGTGCAATAGATGGACGATAAAATTATACAAATACAAACATCGTACCTAATTGGTGACTGGACTTGGCAGTGGTTTGATGCTAAATATGAAGCTAGGGGGCTCCGCGGCAATTAAAAGCTTTTAGCTACAAAGTATCCATGGAAGCTTTCTAGAAATATATACGTAACATTTGTCTTTGTGTCGTAATGGGTTGCATTTTAACTTGTCATTTTGACATATCATTTTGATGAAAATCAATTGTAAAAGATATCTTATCTTTTGTACGATTTTATGAGAAAGTATAAAATACAACGTTTTAACGCTGTGACTAGTCGCAGCATCGAAACGTTGTGACTCGTAAAATGGGTCGCAGCATCGAAACGGTGTAACTCGTAAAAAGGGTCGCAGCATCGAAACGTTGTGACTCGTAAAGAGGGCCACAGCGTATATTATATATTATATATTATATATTATATGTTACTGGTATAAAGAATATGTACAATAGGCATTCAATTTTCTTATTTTGACGTAAGTTTAAATTTTTCGTGAATTCCAAAATAATGGTTGGAATATTGTCATATTTGTCTCAAGTTCATTCATTTTTTGCAGTGAGATGCAATATGTTATGAAATATTTTGAATGCACTTTGGCTCATTGGGTATCAAACGTTAAGTTAAAGCTTCTTTCATCTACACCATCTTAGACTTGCTCCAAGTCTATTTCGTTTTTTTAATCAGTAAAAAAATAAAATAATAAAAATATGTCACTGCGGTAGTATATTTTTAACTGATTAACGAAACAAAATAGATTTAGAGCATGCCTAACATCATCGTAAAGCAAAACAATTATTAAAGCCAAAGCTCCTCCATAGCAGTTTACAAACGTGTCGATGTTTTTATTTTTACATTTTATTCATTTATGCTTTTTCATTCGTTTTTGTTACATTCCTTGACTTTAGAAGGATTCGTTTTTTGTAGAGTTTGTTGCGGTCTTCATGGCCTGAAGAAAAAATTCTCCCAGCATGTGCTGAAGCATCAACCGAATCCAATGGTAACCCAAAAAGATTAAAAGTATTGAAAACCAAATTTGAGGAAATCAAAGCCGATTATGATGATGATGTTGCAAATGTTGATAATACAAGAAATGAACCAAAGGAATCAAAAGATTTCAAGTCAAATCAAATCAAAATCAAAAGAATCAAAAGACTGATTAGTCAAGATGATGATTCAAATCAAGAAGACTATTCAAATCAAGATGAAGATTCAATTCAAAAAGACTATTCAAATCAAGAAGATGATTCAAATCCACAAGATACTCCAAATCAAAAGGATGATAAAAGCACCTCAGTAACTGAACTAAATGGCATGGAAAAAGTAAACGATGAAAACCTTGAAGAGCTCAATGATCCAGAAGAAGAAAAAGGTAATGTTGAGTTACAATATGTTATCATGGAACGATGATGGGCCCATGTTTGTTTTCTCTTCGTTCCTTCCTCGTTTTTCAAAACTCTCCTAGTGAGAGGTTTAGTGAGAGATGTCCACGTGTTAAAAAAGTTGATATTTTGAGTGACCAATCGTTAACCTTCTTTTGGTTGGAATTGCCAAATAGCTCCAGAATGCATCACGTGCCGATTTTCAAACTTTCTGACTGTTCATAAAATTTAATTACGAATATAATAAATTAACATTTATTGTTATTTACTTAGTTATGTAAACAACAGACTGACACATTTAACAAAAAGTATATAATTCAATTGCGTTCAATTTATAGCATATAAGTTTTGATGACGTCATGGAAATAATTGTTACTATAACGTCATGTTTACAATAAGATTGGAAATGTTTGCTTTCTCTTCTGGAACAAAGTATTCTCAATCAATTAGAACCGCTAATTGAGTTGTTTTATTGAGTGAACCTCCCCCCCCAAACCCCCCAAAAAGTGACATTCCTGGTGGACATGCGACATGTGTTATACATATCCATCCACAAACCGTAGCAAGCAGGTACTCATTTTACCGACCTTGGTCGCTTAAGCCATGCTCCCGTTGTTGTACTGAATGTTGTATTGTTGTACTAGTTGTCGTTCATGTGGGTGGGTTGGAAGCCCCAAAACCCCCATAAAGTTAGGTTCGTTATGACAAAAATCCTCAAAGATGTGGGTACTTTTCAAAGAGGAATTCTCATAATGGTGGGTTACAAGGCAAATTGTAGCTCTTAGAACTTGATAGGTATCTGAAAACGATAGTGGCATGCCCCGTAAGATCAAAAAGCATTTTAAATTGTATTCTATCTGAATGATGGCAGCAAGAAAATTGCAAAGGAATCCAAAATAAGTGATCTCAGCAAATAATTTAGCAACGAACAACTTTTTTCAACTTGCGTTGTATATTAGCAACAGGCAGTTTGCAAAATTGAGCACTAAAATATATTGGATGCATGAAAATCATTAGGTGCCCAAGTTTCCATAGTAAATATTTTCAAATTTAAGATTCAATAACATTAATCTCTTCTTTAGACGAAGATCGCATTGAAACCCAGAGAAATGAACCTGCTGCTTGGGGAAGGCGAACATCACGAAGAGGCTCTTGGGGATCCAGAAGGAGATCAAGTTGGTCATCTCGAAGACGCTCCTCATTTCGCAGAAGAAGTTCATGGAGAAGACGGTCGTCTATTCGCCGAAGAAGCTCTTGGAGAAGACGATCACTTCGCCGGAGAAGTTCATGGAGAAGACGGTCGTCTATTCGTAGAAGAAGTTCATGGAGAAGACGATCAATTCGCCGGAGAAGTTCGTGGAGAAGACGGTCGTCTATTCGCAGAAGAAGTTCATGGAGAAGACGGTCGTCTATTCGCAGAAGAAGCTCTTGGAGAAGACGGTCGTCCACTCGCAGAAGACGTGCATGGAGAAGACGGTCGTCTATTCGCAGAAGAAGTTCATGGAGAAGACGATCAATTCGCCGGAGAACCACAAGAAGACGCGTGACACGTAGACGAACAACTCGTAGGAGAATCAGAAGACGTCGTGTAACTCGGCGACGTGTAACTCGACGACGTGTAACGAGAAGACGTGTAACGAGAAGACGTGTAACGAGAAGACGTGTAACGAGAAGACGTGTAACGAGAAGACGTGTAACTAGAAGACGTGTTACGAGAAGACGTATAACGAGAAGACGAATCAGATGCAAAAGATCTGGACAGTGTATTACACCTAGTAGTAAGTAATATTTGATGCATGACAAGTTTTTTTTTCTTTATATTATATCTAAAATTTTACAATACGAACGAAGGTTACAATGATCGATATGACAGGGAGCATGTCAGGACATCTTTTAGCCTGAGTAGCTTAATATTGAAATTGCTTTATTGCTATTGAACATTTGATTTTAATTTTATATAAAGGTAAGAAGTACCTGAAAGTTAGCAAAGGCCAAATCACATTTAACTCGGAAGGAAACAACAACAAGAAGAGCCATTTCTACAGCCGAAAACCACACGTTCCTGGTAAATGGTCAGGAGTAACAGTGGGAAGAGGATACGATATGGGACAGAAGTCAAAGTCACAAATAATACGAGATTTAACTAAAGCTGGAGTATCGAAGCAGTTGGCAACGAAGCTTGCAAATGGGCACAACTTGAAAGGAAGAAATGCAAGGGCATTTTTAAAGGTATATTACACTTTCGATGATTTGAGTAGTTAAATTGAATTGTATTGTTCTGCTTAAATTTCATTTGTTACAGAAAAAATTATTGTTCATTTCATTGGTTGTACGAAAATTCGATTGCTCTTGCCACAGATTTGTTTACAAAATGTCGCATTTCAAAGGTAAAACCTTCGCCCAAACCCTACATTTCAAAGCTAAAATCTTCATTAAATATTTTAATCGGTTAACAAAACAATATTTGACGAAAAGTAATAATAAATAAATTGAAAAATCTGGTCGGCTAAACTGCAGATGGTGCTGAGCGCTCCCATGATTTTATCGGGGGAGAGGTGCTTCAGCCCAAGAGGCCCAGTAAAGTCAGCGCATTCCTGGATAATCAAATGATGTACGTCTTGGCAATTTGTCATGTCTTTTCCTAATTGTGTTCCCCAATTCACTTTCAAATTCCTTTTATTGCATTACTATTTCTTTTACAGAAAAACCATCTTCAGAATGTAGAACTAACTGGTCAACAGCAAAAGAATTTGTTTAAAATAAGTTACGGAAGACAAGAATCTGTTGCAAAGCGACTGACAAACAAATATTACAAGACACAGTGGAAATCGTTGAATTCGAAGATGCAGCAAGTTCTTGTTGATCTAAAGTACAGAGGCGACCTGCGGCCAACTTCAAAATCTCCAGCACAAAAAGCACTTGCAGCAGCTGTAAAAGCTAATAATTTTAAGAAGTTCCGAGAGGTATGTGAAGAATTTTGCATATTGTTGGATGTTGGGAAAATTGTCGTTTTACGTAGACTGTTTGCAATCGTTAACATTTTTCTTGAATTTAGGTCATTTAAATTTAACTCACATTTGAGAAAGACGTCAGTGCTGTATAGACGGACTACTTTATAGGTACATTGGAAATTGAATTCAATTTTTGGATGCCAACAAGCAACATGTACGTTACAACATATAAGAATAGTCCAAATAAGAACACCTGTGTCTATGTGCCAAGGCGCTAATTACCCCGGTGAAACCCTTGTTGGAAAAAATGTCGTTATTTTGTAATCGGATTGTTTCAACACTTCTACTGCAGAAAATTGTGTTCCCGCCAGAAATCTGAAGAAAATTGGCAAATACCGGCCTAAAATAGAATACCACACATAATGGAAAAGAAGGAAAATTTTTCCGGGTGGTTTTCTACCTAAACATTTTTCCGGGTGGCTTTCTACCAGAACACTTTTCCGGATGGCTTTCTACCAGAACATTTTTTCCAGGTGGCTTTCTACCAGAAAATTTTTTCGGGTGGCTTTCTACCTGAACATTTTCCGGGTGGCTTTCTACCTGAAAATTTTTCCAGGTGGCTTTCTACCTGAACATTTTTCCAGGTGGCTTTCTACCAGAACCTTTTTCCGGGTGGCTTTCTACCTGAACATTTTTCCGGGTGGCTTTCTGCCAGAACATTTTTCCGGGTGGCTTTCTACCAGAACATTTTTCCGGGTGGCTTTCTACCAGAACATTTTTCCGGGTGGCTTTCTACCATGCCACCGGGTCACTTCTACGGGGATGCACAAGATTCGCCTCGTTTCAGAAAATATGCCATGTCAGCAAACATTTCCATTGTTAGTCATTATTTACCACAGTCTTGTTGCAAGAAAAATGTTTAGTTAACCAATCATATAACTTTGCTTCGAGTTCTTGCAAATTGATTGGTGTGACAACTTTGTTGTTGCCGCAGCCGGTCACTATAGGACCCTATTGCTGACATTTATGGGGGCTGCATGCTTACCAGGTACAAATAGTCATCAATACATACAGCTTTTTAATGCGGAATTTATAATAATTATTAACCATTGCCATTGCATAAATTAGTACGATCCAGATCATTTTATTAGGTAGCCAATCGCAATATAGGTACATTTCAAATGGCATCAGTAAATCTCTTGCCTATTAATCAGCCTATAAACTTCCAGTTGTAAGTAAAAATTCATACCAATTTGGTATATTGACTGCGTTTGCTTTGAAGTTTTAGCCACGCTTCACAGCATAGATAAAAAATGTTTTATGCGCATGCAAGTCCATTAAACAGGTTTTGAAATCGAGGTTAATGAGTCGCATATTTGAAAAATACCGCGAAATGATAAATAATGGAATTGCTCCATACCGTTACTACCAGTGCCAGCGAAGTTTGAAGGCTAAAAAACAATAAATAAAACCAATATGGCGGAAGTTGCGACGAATAAAATATAAACAGGTGGATATTTTCTTCCTACAAACGCATGCAATTTTTCCCCACATGACTGATACGAAATAATAAAAAATAATAAATTTTTTATCAATTTAAAACCTTTTGTCCTGCGTGCGGTTTTTGAGCAAAAGAGGTAGAAATTTGACCATTTTATGTCAACCATTTTTCAGCAAAATTTTTGTAAATGGCCTAAAAAAATTCAAATTGGACTACCAGTGCTGCTAGTAAAATTTGAAGTATCTTCCCAAATTTTCCGGCGTATCCCACCAGTATATTTATTTTGCTCAGATGTTGTAGAATAACTTCTGGGAAAAATTTAACGAGGCTGGCTTTAGTTTTGGGAAACTTATTTTATGGTAATGGCAGCTAGATTAATTAAATTTTTTTAGTAATTCAAATTTGTTGACAACGTTCAGATTTGGTGCAAATAATCCTTGACATCACAGGTGTGCCGTCAGCTTGATTTGCAAGACAAAAGAGCGATTCGCAAGTGTGCAAAAGGGGGTTTGAAATCCATTGACCTTCTTCCTGGTGAAATTCCAAATTTGTGAAATCTACTTAGATGCGCAGGCGCAAAATGCTTTCTAGTCAGCAGGAAAAACATTGTTTCTCTATGCTTTCCTAATAACCCGAATCTACGTTTTAGGGAATTAATAAAGAAAGACTATGAAATTATCAAAACTCGTTCTATGAACAGTTTTAACGAAGAATCAAACCTGTTTGGCGTTGCTGGAATTTTTTGGGAACAGTATTTATTCAAACAAATGACGTAAACATGCTTGCAAATGACTTTTCAACTATTTTTTCTCTAATTATTGACAAACATGCCCCCATCTGAAAAAACTAGAGTTTCTGAGAGATACTGTTCATGGGTAAATTGGAGCTACAAGGGGCTCACTCGGAGCAGAGATAAGCTAACAAAGGCAGCCATCAAAGGCAACTCCGAGCATCTTATGGGTTCATTACAGGCAGTTTAGGAACAAAGTTAACAATTTAAATTCCGAGCGGCATTTCTCAGACCAAATCAAAGCATTCAAAGGGAATGTGCAGGACTCATGGAAATCTATTAGCCAACTTTTAAACAAAAGGCCCTAATCCACTAACAATTCTGGCAAAATGCTGACAAAGACACTTATAATCAACAGGAAATCTCTAAAACAATGAATGGGTTCTTCTGCTCCATAGATAATACCTTACCAGTAAGATTGATGATACCGCAAATCCCTTCCTATCTGGGGATTACCAACTAAACCCTCAAATTAAATCTTTCATCTTTAGAAACATTGAAATGCAAGATATTACAGGTGCAATTGAAAATCTGAAAACAGCTTTTATTGATCTATCGGTCTTAAATGGTATCTATTGATCTTAAAAAAAAATTTGATACAGTAGATCACGTGACTCTTTGCAAAAAAAACCCCGAAAATTGCTGGATTCATCGAAAGAATTTTCTTGGTTCGAGTCATATCTTTCTAACAAGAAACAATATTGCAGAATTAATGGAAGTGACTCTGAAACCATGGATATTGAAATAGTTATACCTCAGGGTTTGTGTCTAGGTCCCCTTCTATTCCTGGTGTATGTAAATGCTCTCATGCATGGTCCAGTCCTCCACCGCGTCATGTATGCTGATGGTACAAACCTTAGTGCTATGGTAAATGAAATAACTCAGCTGAATGAGGCTATAACTGAAGAGAGCTTAAGCATTTAGATAATAAAAGGTAATAAATTGTCGTTAAATATTGCAAACACATATTCAAGGCTTATCTCCACAAAACCAAACCATAAAACACTCCATATTTCAGGTAATAAAATCAGTTTGATCATGCAAGGTAAAGTACTTGAGGAAGGTAAGAAAACTAAATACCTTGAAACTGCTTAGAATCTTGATTTGAAAGAACATCTCAAGACGGTCTCCAGCAAAGTATCCAAAGCTATTGGATTTTGAAACATGACAAGCATGTCTTCCAATGGAAACGCTGAAGACTCTTTACACACGTGCTATTGAACCTCACTTTCGTTATTACTGCTCTGCCTGGGGGTGTTTGCGGAGCACTGAAAAATCAGTTGCAAAAACTTGGTGCTGCAAGAACTCTAACGAATAGCAGCTATGATGCACCTGGCAGACTAATTATAAAAAATCTCGGGTATAGAAGCCCATGGATGAACTGGTTAATTCAGGAATAAAATAATGATCTTCAAATCCTTTAATGAGCTGGCTTCAAAATACCTGTGTGACATGTTCACCTGAAACTCACAATTTTCCCTCCGTTGTCTTCGGAACACGGCTATATACCTTAGGTTACTGAAGAAAAACACATCTAATTGTCAATAATGTTTTTATTATAGAAGTGCAAAATTGTGAAATCGCCTCTCAGCTGAGTCTAAGCAGGCATCTTCCCTAAACAGTATTAAAAAATCTATCTAATTGTTTTAATTACTTAAATTTTTATTATATTAAAATTCGTATAAAACTGTATATTGTAAATAGATTTTTTTGTAATTTTAGGCTTTTAGCATTTTCATTTTCAAATAGAGGGCCCCTTGAAAACCAATCTTTGAATTGAAGGAGAACCCTCTTAAAGACGAAATTTTATGAAAGTTTTTATGTCATGGTTATATTTATTATTTGAGCATTTTATTATTTGTTTCAGGTGATGTGTTTGTTTCAGTATTTTATTATTTATTTCAGGTGATGAGCAATCGAAAATATTGGAAGAATGTGCCAAAAGATAGATTCAATCAAAGAGTCAAGTTCCTGAAGGCAAAGTCTGGTTAAAAAGATTAGAAACTGAGCATCCCGACTAACTGATGGATATTGCCTGACTATTTAGCTGTTATTATCGTAGACATTGTAAGCCTTGATCATACGAATTTTTTGAACTTTTGATAAAAACTTTTTTATAAAATGAACTTTTTGGGTACAACTACGATTGTCCTCCGTCAACTTGAAAAGAAAATGGCATGGAATTTCGCAAAGATTATGACGAACGATCTTGAAAAGTGATCAATTACATTTCTTGGCCACTTCATCATTTTTCAAACTTGTCAAATGCAATAATATGCGATTCGATTTATTGGCGGGGCGTACTCATTTTGCTTTGTTTTTTTTTCTTTTCTAAAGAACTTAACGATGCCACAGGGAGCATGTCTGCTCATAGCAGCCATGTGGCCTTAGGTTAACCTACACGATCACACAAAGGTAAATGCTACCCCCTTGGTTGCTTGGTAATTTGGATTTGAAATAAAAATGAGCGATACTTGCCAGGACCAACCTTTACAAAAAATTTTGCAAAAATATTTGTTTACAAATGAAAAAGAATTGCAAAATACAACAAACTCAGGGAGATTATTCACATGGTGTGAGAGAGGAAAACGTTCGAAAGCGCTCTGTAGTGTGCATATATTTCAGTGTACCTTTAAGAACGTTCGTATTTGATAAGAATGATATGATAAGAATGATACGAATGACGTATAAGTAAGTAAGTAAGTTTTATTTTACCACATAATTGAAAGTTTACAATTTTAATTTAAATAAAAGGATAAAATTTTACGCAATTCGTAAAGTAAAAAATGAATAAGAAATGAATACATAAAAACACACACCCCTAAACTAAAGTGGCAGGGATAGCACTAAAAGATCGAAAAGGATCATACTGTCTCCACTCAGCTAGCCAGTAAGGATAAAATGTGACTTGAAACCTTCTATTTTTGCATTTATTCGCCCCACCGAAAGTTGCCTGCGAAGTCCATAAGTTTGTTCAGGAGGATTTGGTATGGGAAGCCTCGTGCAGTCGGGTGCTAACTTGCTAATTATTTTATAGAAAGGGGCAAGTCACCTGCTCCATCTGCGTAAATTTAACGCTTCACATCCAAGCTCACAATAAATCTTTCATGTAGCATCGGTAACTGTAAGTGCAGCGGAATATTGCACCGACTTCAATTTTTGAACCTGATTAGTTAACAAGATATGAGTAATCGAATGCAGGTTTTCT
>JAYJMH010064714.1:0-11815 GCA_036873815.1 Phacellophora camtschatica | reverse complement strand
TGTTCAAAGACTATATTTTCTGTACTGTTCAAAGACTGTATTTTCTGTACTGTTCAAAAACTATATTTTCTGTACTGTTCAAAGACTATATTTTCTGTACTGTTCAAAGACTATATTTTCTGTACTGTTAAAAGACTGTATTTTCTGTACTGTTCAAAGACTATATTTTCTGTACTGTTCAAAGACTGTATTTTCTGTACTGTTCAAAAACTATATTTTCTGTACTGCTCAAAGACTATATTTTCTGTACTGTTCAAAGGCTATATTATCTAATTAATACCAACTAATGTTATATTTAAAAAGTATAACATTGAGCGATACGAATAAATTGCGGAAAGTTGGATTGGTGAATGTTGCAAAAAGATCCAGTCAGACCAGAAGATAATTTGCAGGAAAATGGAAGGCACTGAAAAACGAAAGGCGCTTACATAAAATATAAAATAGAAGGATGTAAAATACAATAGAAGCATTTGGTCGTAGTAAACAACAACAATGTACCGGAGAGACTAACAGTGCCGTACAAATTTGGACATCTGTAAAAACGAGTTTAATAGTTTTGTACATCCATAGTGACATAAGACAGGTATTGCAGAAACACATAATTGTAACTTTTACATTTTTATTGCACATCACAGTAAGTTTGGTCACATTTCCGAAGTTTCATTCTTGTGTTTATCTTGTTAAAAAGTCTGCTTATCAAACATTTTGCTCTTTTTTGTGGTGTCAGTCTCGTGCTGTGCAAAACAATTTCAAAATACCCAGCTTTCCGACCTTTCCTAGGAATTCCCCAGAAAATTTACTGCCGAAAATCTTACCCAGCTTTCCCAGGAATTTTGCTTTTTTCCCCAGCTTTTTTTTCCTAGGAATCCTAGGAAACTGGCCTATACCCAGCTTTCCTAGGAATTCCCCAGAAAATTCATGCTCACGAATTTAACCCAGCTTTCCTAGGAATTTTGCTCTTTTTCCCAGCCTTTTTCCCCTAGAAATCCTAGAAAATGAACCCAGAAAATTCCTAGGATTTCCTAGGAAATTCCCAGCTTTCTTCGTACGGGATATATAAGTGATTGATATAACACAATAACAAGTAATATTTAGCTATAATATACTGTATGTTTTGGATGTATGTTCTACACAAATCACAAGTGCAGTTAAACAATTGTATAGTTCTTATTCTGTTTTTAAAAATATTCAAAGTCTTTTTATGAAAGTTTTTATGTCTTTTATTGTTACTTTACCATTTATTTATTTATATATATAAAGACAATTAAATTCACAAAAGTAATATAAAAATGTATCATATACCAACTACCAGTTCAAATAGAGTGACAAAACTTTTGACTATAATGTTAACCTTCCTATTAAGTTCCAGAAAATAGCTTTTCCTTAATTTTACAGCCTATTGTTCTTTAATTATTCTATTGTTCTTTACGAAATTACCCAAAAATACAGCACAAATGTCCGATCTTTACAGTATCCAGTTCTGAAATGAAGTGTCCGATAATAAAATAAATTTTACTAAAATAGATTGGAAAAAGTATGGTGATGTCAGATTGCTTCACTGCGCTTGGTGTGGTTCAGGGTTTGATTTTTTTCAGTGTAGAATGTGTTGTCAAAAATCGGACAATTTTGTCTGACCATCGATTGACTATTGAATTGCTCCAAATAAAATTTTACACACGTTACCAACCTGAAATCTATGTATAGCATGTCTGAAATAGATGAAACTAAATGTCAAAGAGTTGTGCTCCTATGATTTAGAAGTAATTTGCAGAAATCTTTTAAGGGACATATTTGCCCCCTGTGCAAAATAGGGTAATTATGCAGGTTTTTCTTAGATATCAAAATCTATCTGTAAATTATAAAAGAAACGTACAACAAAACAAACTTTACTTATATTTGACATTTGGCTCATAAAACAATGAAATGGAGAGAGCAGTGTCCCAAGGAAAAGTATGCATGCTTAACCTTTTACTTTGGTTGTAGATACCTGTCACATCCTATTTATTTGTTTTGACTTTTTTCATACCACATTTAAGCCTTAAGAACCTTTTGATTTACACCTTCCTTTCGTACTCCAGCTGGCATAATCATTGCATTGATACCGACTCACGACAACTTCCCCCAGTTACCCCTGCCCCTTTATCAAGGGATTTTGAAGGACGTTATACCATAATTTTCATCAGTATCATTTTTATATTGAAGGTTGTTTTACAATAGCGTCTACCAAGAAGTTAAAATCGGGCAAGAGTTTTTTTTAAGTTAGGAAATTATTTGGGATCAAACGAGTTCCCAAAGCAAAACGTGTTTGTTATCCATGTATATACTATGTGTACAACCTGATTTCGGACAGCCTGTCCAAATCAAACACACTTTCTACTTAAATTTTTGGCTAAACCAGGGAAGGACAGCCGAAATATAGATACCTTAATTTTTAATTGTTTTGCTTGTGAAACATTATTCGTGCATCCCTAGACTAAACAAATATATAAAAGTAATTACTCTTAATCATAATTTGCTAGGAATTTGCTTGCGAATGTTTAAAATTATAACAAAATGATTTTCAAGATTTTCCGAGGAGCATGCCCCCCTCCTAGGCAGGAGCATAACTTCTTAAGATTGTTGGAGGGTGTAGGGACTTTTGCCCTGCCAGGAAATAATTTTGCCCAAATTTCATTCAGCCAAACCTTTTCACCTATAAATTTCTATCGCTATATTAAATGTCAAGTTTATTTAATCGAGAGTCTTCGCATTTATTTCTTTACCAGTTCTTTAAAATATCTTCAAGCGAAATGGTGTCCGTTAAGTCTTTTTCACATGCCAGCAAAATCAAATCATTGAGACGCTTGTCCTTCATTCTGGATCTCAACGATTTTTTATAATTTTCAGCTTGCTAAATGTACGCTCGTCCTTAGCCGCCGACACTGGTCCTGTCAAAAGAAAACAGAATATTTTTTACCGTTTGCTCTGCAAAACAGTATTGTGTTAACATTTGGGGGGGGGGGGTAAACCACCCCTAAAAACTTTCGCACCTGCTCCTAGGTGGGTGCGCCTATAGCACACATGTCGGTCATTAGCGTATGCCCGTTTTTATAGTGTTTAAAATTTACCCATTATAAAATATAGGTCCCACTCTGCTCCTGTTGGCAAGACTCTGGGTCTGACTCACAAGGATTGAACAAAATTTAAAGTAGGACATTGCCTTTCTGTTCTTTATCATAGTGTTATGTTTTGTTACAAAAGATCTCAAATAAATAAACTAAAACAAATTATTTGCATTTACATACTTGGAGTTTTAACTTTGTAACTGCTCCAAAATGAAAATTTGGTATTGTTATTATTACTATCTCAGCAATGATATGACAACGGCTGGGCTATTGGGGGTCTTTCTCAATACGGTATCGAGATATTCAAGGCATTTTCCGGCGATGAGAAGTTGGTTTAGCCACCCCAGAAACAAGAACAACTCCACGGGCTCGTGATTCTTGCCAGTGAGACTTAATGCAGTATTGACCCAGAAGGAAATGGCAAAAAGAAAACTGCCAAAGACAAGGTGTCTAATGCCCCGTTCTATGATGATGTCATAAAGTTTGAATATATATTAAATGAACTTAAGTGGGCTTTTTTATGTATTTTGTACACCATAATACATGCTAATCTACTAATACTGGTTTAATACCGTTAGTCGGTCCAAAACTTTTGGGGCCTAAAAGTCGGTCCAAAATGTTTCGACACCCCCCAAGTTATATTTGAATGTGCACCCCTGCTCACGACAACTTCTCCCAGTTACCCCCTGTCCCTTTAACCTGCCACGGCATCAAGGGATTTTAAAGGGCGTTATATCATAACTTTCATCAATATCATTTTTATATTGTAGGTTGTTTTGGGTGCTGTAGTGGTAACAATACAAGCTGGTTACTATAGAAACCCCTCAGGCGATGATTATGCTGGCAGTAATTGTGATACTTTTTGGAATGCTTGTGATACATGGTTTAAGTTTTGCATTACAACATTTCCTGTAAAAGACTGGGGTCAATGTGCAATTTATGGCAGATCCAATGTTCTTGGACACAATGCATTTACTGTTCCAGGTTCTGGTAGACTAATAGGACCTAATTTTCATAATCCAATGGTGTGGAAATCAAGTGATCCTTGGCCTGTAAGTTTGCTTGAATCTTTTTTTGAATGATTATTATGATATCGTATGTTCAGCTTTTCTTAACAGATAATGTTGGAAAGACCTATCTATGTATAAATTTGAATTACTCCGCAGTGCAAGCAAATGATGTGATTCCTTAATCAATATTTTGTTTCAAGAAAGAGATTTGTCACAAATCTATTGTTAACTTTCTGGCACAGTTTATGAACTTTACAGCCGAATAACACACAGAAGAGAGACACTTGTTGTGGTGCACTGTTGTAGAGAAATGGACTGTTTAGGCTATTCTCAATGATACCATTTTCAATTACCCAGTACCATTTTCCATTACTTAATTTCCATTACCAATTTCAATTAATATTTAGCCCAGTAGTAAACATCTAAGAATCCTTATGCAACTACGAGATACAAATTTTGGCTGAAAATTTAATAACTTGAGCACTACCCAAAATCCCAAGTTCCTCGTAAAGAAAAAATTATGTAGGGGCAAGAAACTTTGCTTGTTGCTTCTTCTTTATTTCCATTTTGTTTTTTTCCTGTATCTTGCTTGTTAACTTATGAAAGACCTGTATTGAAAGATCATTTTCTGTTTTATTCTTTGCTTTAATAAATGTTTTTTTCAGGGTGCATTTGGACTAAACATGGAAGTATGGGATGATGATTCGGGACGTTTTTTAGGTATTGGAGGGGCGGATGACTTGATTGACAGGTACAAAAAAAACATATACATTTCTGCTGGTCGAAATGTCAACAATGCCAATACCAAGAATAACATTGTTGCATCTGGAAGACGTTCAAGCTTGGGATTTTTTGTCAAGTATGCAATTTAGTTTGTTTTTTGTTTTTTCAATCTTTTTTTATGATCTCATTACGTTCAGATTTGCAAAATTGTTGCTTTAAACGCTTAACTTAAAAATCTAAATATTTAGTCTGTTGTGAAACATTTTTAATGAGCTCAGCAATTCATACCAAAGCATGTTCCTGAAATGTGAATTTTTTCTGCGTTTGATTAAGACAACTTATATAATTTTACAATGCAGTCAGAATTATCAAATTTTAAGATATTTTTCACTTCCTTATAGAGTTTATTGTGATAAAGATTTTTATGGGACTGATTGTTATACGAAATGTATTGCGAAAAATGATGCCAGTGGACATTACACTTGTGACCTAGCTACAGGCAGTAAAGTTTGCATATCTGGATGGAAAGGCAGTAATTGTGAAATACGTAAGTACTATTTCTTTATTTGTAGTAAAATTTTCAGATGTTTACTTCGAATTTTTGGACAATGTCAATGTCATATCAAGTCTTACTACGTGTCATCTACCTCTAGCACTCGTTCGATATCGTTATCATATTTTGTTTTTTAAGAAGTTTGTGAATGTAAATTTTCTAAACATTGTACATCTCTGCTGGCTCAGATGACAAATTACAGGAAACTGTAGCCTCTAAAATATCTTTATTAGAAACAGAGAACAGGGGAGTAGCTTACATGCGGATTGCGAATTTAGTGAACCAATCTCTAGTCCAGGGATTTCAGAAGGCCTGCTAATGAGATCATTGCGCATTTGATGAAAAAAAGAGAAGCAAGAAGTTGTGTGTGAGAAACAAGTATGCAAGAAACGAAAAGTTTTATGCAAGAAACGAGTAGGCAAGAAATATGTTATTCTTTGGACAACCGAGTCATAATCATGATTCAGGTTTCCCCATCCCAATTCGTCGTAAAGCTTTTACTGGCTGGTATCTATCCAATCATCAACCACAATAAGATCTGCAGAGTATTGTATTTCTTAAGCTTGTTCGTGACTGTGAACTTTAGCGTCGTGTTTAGATCTTTTTATGATAAATGACGTCACCATTATCAAGTTGAGGTCTAGCATGCAGTTTATAAACTTGATCAAGTACACAAGTTACGTACTTTGATATATTATTCCTATTTCCTGTCTGGATTTAACGTCTGGTTTAAATTTGAAGAAGGTAAAAGGATGTGATGATTATCATATCATATCAATTTTTTTTGCTTATTAACTCTATTATGATTTTCATTCAGAAGCCAGAAGCCAGCAGTAAAGAGCTATATTTTAAATTATTTTTGGGGTGGGTCGATAGGTTTATTAATCACAGTGCAGAACATTTTTTAAAGTCAATTTTGGCTGTAATGAATAGTCCTTTTCGGAAATGAAAGTCTTTCTATTGTGTTACAACACAGCCTCATTTTCAATATTGATTTATTTTCGGTCCTTTGGGAGGGAAGGTGGCAAGAATAACCATTCCCAATGGAAATACAGGAGACCAGGCTCTATTTCCGAAAAGAAACAAAGAAACAAAACAGACAAATTGCAGAAGAGTCACTTAAAAGTGATCACATAAAATAATCTCATGATTTCACCAAAGAAGCATCTGATTGGCTAGCTCTTTATACATATGCTGCCCTATTATCTTTAATGAACTATATACATCTTTGTTTATTTTTGCAGCAATTTGTCGATCTGGATGTGATTTGAAACATGCAAGTTGCACCGTTCCTGACACATGCGAGTAAGTTTTTGTTTTTGTGTTGTTTTGCAGAGTATATGTTTTATGTTATTTGTTTTATGTTATATGTTATATGTCATATGTCATATGTTATATAAGAACAACAGAGAACAAACAAAATCGAGAAAGAATATAAAAGAGAACAATATTTTTTTGTTTATTTGGTTTTTTCTCATTTCATTTTAGAGGCTCTGAATCCCAGGTTAACAATCACCATATATAATACTTTAGTACTTTTTAATACTTAATATTTTACCGGACAAATTATCAAATTGTCTTTAAAGGGCACTACTTCTGCCCTCTTCTGCCTCGTTGAAAAAATCGGTTGGACAACAGCTGCCCTTCCCCCTATTTTAAAATAACTTCAAATTTTTTTCTTCAAAATACGAAATCAATGTTTCAACAATAAGTAGCATTAATAATAATATTAAATGTCAGCATATTGTCTGTATATATACATTATGTGGCGACTTTTTTGTTTTTTTTTTTTTAATAGTTGTATCACGTATTGGAAAGGATGGTTATGTAATGAATGTGAAAAAAAGTCGGGATGCAGTAAAGGTCAAATTTTTTTTAGATGAAATTACCTTACAAATGGATTCATTTTTGCGTTGACAAATTTTTGCAGACGGCCCTAATTTTTAAAATTTAGCACGGATTTATTTCAGTGGATGGCTTCTTTTTCCAAAAGTTAAATTTTTTATTTTCATGTGTATTTTACCACCACCATTTTATAGTACAGAAATTGAAGCGAATAAGATTGCGGGAACAAACAAAATAAGAGCAAACAAGATTTTCTATGAAAATTTCACTATACATATGTGGCACCCTAAATTTTCACGAAAGACCAACTAAAATTTGTGCGAAATCAGATCAATATGTGTATAGAGTAACAATGTATCATTTTCTAAATTATTTTTTTATCTAAAATAGCGTATTTCTGTTTTTTTTGTAGTTAATGGATACTGCATTGCTGGAAATGAATGCATTTGTAGAAATCAATGGACCGGTCCACTTTGTAAGAAGGATCTGAATAGCTGCAGAAGCAACCCCTGTCAGAATGGTGGAGTGTGTGCAAATACTGGGCCAGATACATTTAAATGTACTTGCGCAGCAGGGTACACTGGGAGTTTGTGTCAAACAGGTTGGAGCATTAGTTCTAGGAATAATAAAATGATTGATATTTTGGAAATTTCACTGCTCGTTGTTACGTTTAATTACACTCACTGAGATGACAGCGAAAATTTTTGAGGTAAACCAAATTTACTTCCAAGTGTTCCTTTGTGTTTAAAATAATGGTGACAGTAAGCAATGAAATTTCCAATGTAAAAAATATCTATTTGAAGTGTTTAATATTACATAAATACTTTTTTTCAGCTGTTGCATCGCTCCTTATCGTTAATTATGACGAATTTTAAAGAAATAAAGTTATATTATGTATGTTTTGTGCAGAAAGCTGGTCTATGCTGTATCAATCCGGTCTATATGTATCAATCGTGGGTTATACAATGATCCACAATGAATTTTAACAAAGTTTACCGGCTGGCCCTCAAAAAACTATCTTTGTTTGCAAGGCTGTACCTCGAAACCCGGGAGGCAACAAACCTCAAATTGTGCCAAAAGCGACGTACGAAGGGCAAAATTTGTGTTTGTTATATTATTCAGTCATCTGCGACAACATTTGCCAGTTCAAAACTTGAGATAAGAAAATGGCCCTTATCCATGAGCTTTTAAGTCAGTTTGAAAGAACGACATTTATTTGCAGTCATTACAATGCCCCATATGCTAATGTTTGGCAAATGAATGACATTTTCTGTTGCATTGCCACTTGTATGGTTTGGTGCGCAGAAATTAGGGGTCAAGATGATTGCAATTTTTTCCCATCACTATGAGTGGCTCACATCACCTCAATACTCGTAGTTTAAATTTTTAAAATATGATTGGAAAAAGAAAACAAAAGAAATCTTGCGTGTTTTGACTGAATTATTTTTCAACTTTACAGTGACGTTATACACAGAAAAAATCAACTCGTTGTATATACAGTGTAATGATTAGACTTATGTAGTTATTGTCAGTATATGGCTTTTTTTATTGCAGAGATAAATATGTGTGCACCTGATCCATGCAAAAATGCAGCTGCTTGTTTAAATCGCAGAACAGATTATTACTGTTCATGCCCGGCTGGATATACAGGCAAAGATTGTCAAACAAGTAAGATTGTTACTTTTTAATGTTTAAAGTTTAGCCGAGAAGTGAGATTTTATTTCAGAAAGTTGTGTAGTGGTCTTGCTGCTTTGTACTATGTAAAATATTTGATAACCTTTAAACATTTGGGCGTCGCAAAAACCTACTGCAAAATACGGCCATAATAAAATTTTGTTTTGCATGGCCTAAGAGAAACATGATTATCTTCCTTAGGCCGTTAACATAACAATAATATGAAAAATAATAACTGTATATTTAAGCTACAGCCAGATTATAAGATTACAAGTTTACATGCAATATAACATAACGTAATATTACTTATTTGGATAATATAACGTAAAATGGTCGAAAAAGTTGTTTTTAATAGCTGGCAATTATAAGGTTTTTATGTTTACTGCTATAGACTTGGAGTTTGAAGATTTTTTTTAGCAAAGAATGCGGGCGTATGTGCATTTTTGTATGAGGATATGTGCATTATTTAAAGATTAATAATTTAACAGTTTTCGTATGTGTGTGGTAATCTTGAGTTTACAATTTTATGTGGGAACCTTATTTTATGTTTAACAACTGCACTTGTTTTTCAATTTTTGAAACAGATATTGATGAATGTGCTTCAAAGCCATGTCAAAACAATGGAACATGCACCGTGAGTTTATTTCATTTCAATTAATTTTTTGTTTGATTATTTCAGAGTTTGGTGTTCTATCCAGGCTTATTTTTAAATATAATTTATAAAAGAAATTTTAGAAGTGAAGTCTTAGAACATGGTAAATATTTTATTTCTAGCATCTTTTCCACGCCGAGTTTTGTTATTTTTTTAATTTTAATTCATTTATTTAATTTTAATTCGTAGGATCAAGTCAACAACTACAATTGTACTTGTGTCCCCGGATTTACAGCCAGGGATTGCAATATCAACATTGATGAATGTGTCAGTAACCCATGTTCAAACGGGGGTCAGTGCATTGATAAGGTAAATGGATACACTTGCCAATGCAGACAAGGTTTCACTGGATTACGCTGTGAAACTAACATCAACGATTGTAGTCCAGACCCATGCAGGAGTGGAGGTAGGCTTCTTTTGTTTCTGTAATAAATTGCAATTTATCTTTCTACGAAACTACTGCTCAACTTTGGTCGTGTGTTTTGGATGTTCTAAAACCTTCTAAATCCTGAGAATCCTGAAAAGATTTCCGAGATAACCCAATCCTAAAGTTTAAGAGAATAAAAATTCTGAAAATCCAAAGCTTTATTATCATTTCAAAAATAGTTACAAATGATAAATTCTCACATTTAAGTAAACCAATGAGCTAAGAATGACGAAACACCAGGGAATTGGGCATCTAAAAATAAATATGGCTATTCCTTCAATCCAATTTGACATTATGACGGTTCAAGCCCGAAACGTCGTTTAATACTGTTTATAATGTTTTAAATATAACTTTACATTTATAACTTTTTATTTTATTGTCAATTATTCAAAGTTACACATGCAACAAAGAATTTTTCAAATTTGACATTGAATGAGCGTAATTGTTCTCGTGACTACTTTAAAAGAAAAGTCTCCAGGCCTTTTTAGCTGCATTGTATTGACATAACAGCAGTTACTTTTAGAGTGGAGCCCCTTTGTATCTTTCGATTTTCTTTAATGACGCTCACGTTTCCGGGACATTCGAATTGGGGATTTCGTTATAGTTGATTTAATTTTTTCTGAAATTATTTTAAATTTTTTTTTATCTTGGCAGGTACATGTACTGATGGAGTAAATACGTTTTCTTGTAAATGTCTTACTGGTTTCCATGGTAAAACCTGTAGCAATAATACAAATGAATGTGATCCAAACCCGTGCGTAAATGGTGGAGCATGCAATGACCTTCATCTTGATTACAATGTAGGTGATTTTCTAATTGTTATTTACAAGCCAATTTAATGAACAATTTGAAGCTAAAATTGAACAAGCAGTCAGATTTCATCGTCGCCAAATTGTTCACTTGGTTTTTTTGGCGCCAATCATCTGAAGCGTCAAAATTCTCACCACGTGATAAAAAATCTCTATTGTTTATTTTATTATTTACAAACTAGGTTATTTAGTAATTAACATACACCACTTAGATATGAAAGAACAGTTCACGTTTCTAATGCAAACTACAGACCCTGCTATTATTTCATCACTTTGTCTGTTCATGGAGAAAGCATGCCACTAGCAAAATATGATCATGAATAGAATATAACTGTTTGCCTCACACTCTGAAATTTACTCAATTATTACTTTCATTTCGTATTGTGTATTAAAGTTACCGCTGCTGTTTCGATCAGATATTCACACTATTCTCGATCAGATATTCAAAGAATTTTAACGACAGAAAATGTTTCGAAAATAATTTTTTAGTTGATGGGATCTCGAATTATTTTCATAAACGTTTATGGGGTCTGAAACCTAAAACAAGGATTAAGGTTACTGCACATGAAGTTTTAAGCTTTCAAATAAAAACACCTTTGAAAATTAGCGGGAAAACTACTTACTCAGATCAAATCCGACCCACTTGACCACAGAGTTAATGCGCACTGGTTTAAATGCTAATCATTTTCCTAAAATATATTTTAAGTTTACAGTGTTTAACCGAACATTCGATTTAATAAAAGTTTGATTATTGATTATGATTATTATTATTATTATATCCAAGGCTTACCAAATTTTGATCTTACCATTTTGAAAACCATTTTAATTCTGCATTTCTCTGACATTACAAATGTGGTTATTGTGGAACCAATAAAACTTAAGGGTTTGTTTTAACAACACTTCAACGATGACAGAGATTATCTTTAATTGCTTGTCTTTTAGCTTTTTTGTTTGCACAAAGATTGTTAATCGGTTTTCGCGCCAATTCTTTACCATTCTGCTAAAAGCTCGATTTCTC
>JAYJMH010064703.1:0-11816 GCA_036873815.1 Phacellophora camtschatica | reverse complement strand
AAAACAAACTCCATGCTCATTTCCACTAAACATAAACATAAAATTCTCAAACATGGAAATCAAAATTTGGATTTGAAAATTCGTGATAATGAACTTGAAATGGTTCAAAAACAAAACACCTTGGAGTTCAGATAGATAGCTACTAAGGTTTCAAGGGCAGTTGGTTTTTTTAAAAAACATGCTAAGTCTTATCTGCCTCAAGAAACCTTGGAAACACTCTACACAGGTATTGTTGAGCCCCATTTCGGTACTGTTTTTCTGTTTGGGGATGCACCGGTTCAGCTAAAATTAACCGGTTACAAAAACTTCAAAATCGTGCTGCTCAAATTGTAACCAGCTGAATCCAAACAGGATCCTCCCACAGGATATTTAAAAATAGTATTTAGGGTTTTCGCTATTTATTATTTTTTTTTATAGGTTAAAATGTTTTTTTTTCAGGTATCAATCTTGTATATTGTAAATAAATTTTTAAATAGCTTTTAACATTATTTTTATTATTTAGTATGTATTGTTATTAATTAGTTTTAATTTTAATATATGGGAGGGCCCCTTGAAAACCAGCTTTTGCTGAAGGGCTACCCTCCCCCCTTAGATAAATATGAAGAATATGAAAACCCATTTCATAACACAATTGCAAACAAATTTCTCTGGCTTTGTTTGCATAATAGCCTTTTCTTTTGTAAAGCTTTTTTGTTTGTTTGTATAGCCTTTGAGTCTAATGGTATATGTACATGATGTAAAATGTTTTATGCTGTCAGATTTTATGTTTAAAGTTTTTGGTTGTTGTTACAGGAAACTGGTTCTTTACTCCGGAAGATAAACTAGGCAAGCTACACCATTTGCGTATTTTACGTTTTAAACCTTTTCCAGTGTATCTAAAAAATGTGGGTCTTGATCTTTGTTTGGCTGAAGATGATGAATTTTGAAAAATAAACATTTAAATATGTTTGTGTAACATCTTTCAGATTTTAATTTGAAGTTTCCTGTAATTTTGAAAATCAAGTCTAATATGTCTTAAACTTAAGACATTAAATCCAAAACTTAACAAACAAACTTAGCATATAAATGCTTGGAATTTTGTTTTGTATTAAATTGTCAAAAATTTGACCAGTCAGACAAGTTTAATTCTATTGTTTTTAGTACCTATTCCATGCTTGGTTTTGTATTTTAAAATATGACCCAAAAAATATCCCTGTTCGCAGGGCTGTAGCTTGAAATCCATAAGATGAAAAATCTCAAAATATGCACAAAACAATATCTGAAGCTGGCAAACTTGAAGTTCATTGAAGATCATCCAGTCATCTGCCACCACATTTTACCTGTCCAAAATTGGAATATCACCCAGTCATTGGTCAAAACTGAAAATTAAAATTGACCTCATTTGTGAGCTTGCAAGTAGATTTCAAGGAACACAATTCATTTCCAGTCCATGTTTTGAAATAAATAAAGGGTGTTTTGTTCCTTTAAATTTACTTAGAAGGTCACAAATAAGGGCAATTTTAATTTCCAGTTTTTGACAGATGAATGAATGATATTCCAAACTCTAAATTTGCCTGTCCAAATTTGTTTTGAGCACAATTGGAAATGTTTAGCCACAAAGCTACAATTTCAAGCTACATTCTTGTAAAGGAAGATAGATTTTTTAGGGCCATCTGGTATATATAATTCAACTAAAAATATTTAAGAAAATTCATTGCCAAAAATTAATTACTACAAAGATGAGAAAGAATATGAAAGGCAGTTGGTTTTAGTTTTCAGGCAATTTGAGCTTCCACCAAAATTTATGTTGCAGTTTGAAAAACAAATTATTCAAAAACAAATATTTATGTTGCCATTTATTTTCTATCATCAGGCAAACAAGAAAAAGCACATTTTAAGGGCACACTGCATAGTTTTTCCAAAATATTATTTAATCATTTTTATTTCGGATATTTAAAAATGACTTTAAAAGGGATAGGTGATGCAAAATTTGATTTCAAAAAAACATTATATGGTAGTAACCCAATAACAATATGACCCAAATTAAATTAGTTTCTTGTAGCAATGCATGTCTGTGTTAAATTGTAAATTTTCTTTAACTTTTTTACTTCTTTTATGGTATTTAGTAGATTTTAAGGCAGTATAAAATCAAATTTGTGTAGAAAAATCCAAATTTTGAAAGAGAGTCAACCCATATAAAAGTGGTGCCATGCTGCATCTATAAATAGGCATTCAATCAAATTAAAAAGCTTCTTTGTTCTTGGACTTTCTACAGGATTATTGATTTAATTGCTGTGTAAAAGTTGTTTTCAGATGAGCTGGATTTGTGTCTGTTCATTCTCCTAAATATTAAATCATTAATTTCACCAAAGAACTAAAAGAAAGGAATTTGAAATTTAAATTTTCAAATAAAAACTATAAAATTAATTTATCAGTTTAAAACTTTTGTCTTAACACTATTTTTGTTATTATTACCTGTTCTTATTTGTCAAAAGCATTATTTTAATAAGGAGAGAAAATTATCCATATTTCTGACAATTATAGTTTTAAAATTATTGAAGTCTTTATGTTCAATATTTATAGTTTCCCTGAGGGCACCATTTCAGCACTCCATCCTGTTAGTAATAGGATGTTTCATTGAAATTATTACCTCCAGGCTGAAAGGCAAATGTCAATCAATATGTCATCTATACAACACAGGATACATTGGCAACTGATTGATGGTGTTTTGCCAAATTTTGTCTGTGTCAAGTCTTTGTACAGCAGATATTGTTGTTTAAAAATTTACATTTACTTTTTGCCATTTGCACAAAGATAATTATGCACATACTGTAAACATGATAAAAGTTTTTTGTTTGCATATAAATTCAATTGGTTTAGAGTCCCTTGATAGCACAAATAAATAGGGTTGGTATATTGAACATGAATGCATGCTTAAAAAGAAAAGATAATGTGATTCCTTCATCTCATGTAAAGCAAAACAATGCAGTTATCAAATTTATGTGAACAACAAATGAAATTACTCTTCTTGCTAAAGTTTAATTATTAAATTTAAAGTTTTTGACTAAATTTGAAATAAATGAAGAGGTAGTCAAACACAGAATAAATTTAATAAGATTGTTTGTGTTTTGTATTTTTCATTGACTATGACAATCTAACCTACAATAATCACATAACTTACTCATTTATGAGGTTAGAAACAAAACACACTGCAGGTGGTAACATATTTAAGCATGCATGGACATTTTGAATACTCAACATTTGTATGCTTGCCAAACAGCATTCATTTTACTTAATTTGTGTGACATATTTTTTTCAAAACTTTTGCTTTATGAACAAGTTATTCTCTATTTTGCAAATTGTTTGTGCTTATATTTTGCAAATTTTTATTGATTTTTTTCTGAATCTGTTTTCCCATTCTCAGGACATCTTACAGTGCATTTGTGTGTCCAAATCATCACAAAATTCGATTTGTTAACGATTTTAATGTACAATCTACAAGTACAACAACAAAAAGAGAGAATAGTTTCATTGATTGAGAAAGGAGAATTCATTTGCTTTGACTGATTGAGAAGGAGAAGGGAAATATCTCTTTCTTTTCAATCATTTCTGTTATGCAGACTATCCAACCACCTTGCACAACATATTCACAATGTACACACATGTTTGCAATGTATCAGGAATTAAATAACGTTTTCCACTATATTTCCTGGTCATCTCTGCTCATTTCCTGTTTGTTTTGTACTCATTTCACATGTTGTTGTAATTACTATATTTTTTGTATCTTGTTCAATTGTAATTTCACATAATTTTAAAAATTTGTTTCCAGAATCAAAAGTCATCCTGGATAATGTCAGTGGATCGTTTAAAAGTGGTGAACTAACAGCTGTAATTGGCCCATCAGGTATATATAAATTTGAGGGACACTTTGTGTCACTAGTTAATAATTTTCTTGTTTTAATCAGGTCTGTAGAAAATTGTCTGATTATGTGATGACTTCTTTTCTTCGAAATTTCACAGCAGCAATTTCCAAACATCAAATCAAAAAAACAATGTTTTCCAAAGTTAACCGTTCACTGAAAGTACATGGTTGATGATTTTGGAAAAATTATTAAAAAGGGTGTCCATGGTTGATGAGTGTGGACAATAATGAAATCGAGATGAAATGAAATTTTGCCTTTTCAGAAATAATGTTCTATTGTGTTGCAGCATTAACCTCATTTTTAAACTGGATAAAATTCCCATCAGCACAAAAAAAGTTTGATGTCTTTTGGGAGAGGAAGAAACAATGATAACCATTCCCCGTGGAATTGCAGCAATAGCCTCAATACCAGGCTCTATTTCCGAAAATGTCTATTTTCTACCCTAAGTGCCAACAAAACATGAAAATACCACAAAAGTATGAAAAAGTTAACTGCCAACCGGGTTCAAACACAAGTTCTGTGGGGCTCTTGTCACCACCCTTCCCAGCCCTTTGTAGTGCCACTCTTTTGAAATAATGTACAATATTTTTAAAACAAGAAGATAAAATATGTATATATTATATTGTATATAAGATAAAAGGCCCAATGTGTGATAAAAATATTAAATTTTTAGCAATTAAAAGAAAATTTAAAGTAAGTAAGCTGCTTAAAAGTTCGTGGAGAGAGTATTGTTTTCGAAAACCTTTACATTGTTTTGGAACGGCAGTTAAAAACATTTTACAACAATACTGATGTAAATGATGCAAATAAATACGAAACATTCCATGCAGATAAACCACAAGTATTGTTCAAAATTTAAATTTAAAATGTGACATCATCACAAGGCTTTGGGCGTTGATTTTAAATTGGTGAACATGAAATACTCATATCTCACATGCAGCAATTTGATAAATGAAACATGTTGCAATACCATGTCATTTTTATATATTTTTATTCCAATCGTTCAGTGAATGATTGCCAGAATGTTTTTTGAAACAGTTTGATGACAAGTTCTGTTCAATGTTCACTTTTTAAATCTAAATTTTTCAGGAACTTTTGCATTTTTTTTATTGCTATAGCTTTTTGAAAAACGAAATACCATGAAAAAATTGTGTATACTTTTCTAGATTTTTTCTATTATTTTTTAATCATTTTTGTGAAAACTAAGTAAATGAAAGGTCGATAATATCATTGATGCATAAACACTACCATGATGGGCACAAAGTAGCCACATGCTCTTGATTTGCTTGTGTCTAAGCTGAAATAAACGAACTTTTATATTTACCAATGTTGTGATATACCCTTTAAACAAACAGCTATACAACAGTTCATTCATTTTCGGGTGTTCGCCTTGATATGATTCAGACAGATATAAAAACGTTCAAACCGTGAATTGAAAATAAAAGTAACAGCATCTGCTGCAATGGAATTTGAATTAAACAAACAAGAAGGGCTTTCTTTCTTATGCAGGTTTGAACAATTTTTAGACAGAGTTCAAATGAAGACTGTTTTTTGGTGTTTTCATTTAGGTTGAATGGCATTTGACGCCATGTTTTGAATGATGAATAGCGGGCCTGGCTTTTTGTACAAAAACAAACAGACAGAATTAACGATGATGTGTTTGTATTTACTTGAGAGAGCATAGAGAATGGTCACGTATAGAATAACCACGAGGTATCGAGAGTTTAGGGTGATTGACTAAGCTTGTTTGTTGGGTTTTTAAATATCTTCACATGTAGTAAAATTATAAAACTTGTTTTGTAAAATCATATTTACAAAATATCAAAATATTACGGAGCTTCTTTGTTGACTTTGCGTACTATTATTACTGAGTTTCGATACGATTTTAAAGGCATCGTACTTTAGTATTTTTATTTGTTAAACCTAATGTCTAAAATTGTGTGAAATTTTAGAAACTAGACAGAACAATAATTTTGGTATCTTAGAAATTCTCGTCGAGCAAAGGCAGCAAAGATGTAACGGTAAAATTGAGAAACGTGCACGGCAGTTAGTTTGTACCAATAAAATATGCATGAATATGTTTTTATACAGTAGAAACAAATTAATTGAATTTGAATTTTTTTTTCATTTCAAGAAAGTCTTCAATAATCAGACTGAATGTTTGTTTATGCTTGTACTGAGTTATCCCTAGACAATAAAAGCTTCGAATGAGATATTTCTTCATAACAATGAAGAAACAACGCCACGCGTATGACTTTTCATGGTTGTATGTACAGCTGAGCCAAGCTTGAGTTTTGACTCGTTCTTTTTTTCTTTACCATTCATTTCTCACAACTACGATAAATTGTATACTGCAACCCGTCTATCGATTGTTTTTTTTCGTGGCCAAATCATTTGGTTTGTATGTACTGCTGTGGTACGGGTGCAAGACTAAGCCATTGACCTTTGCTCACTTGTGGTTGACGTATTCAACGTCATCGTTTCCATAATCGCGGAGACATCACATGACATCTAGTCACATGATTTTTTATGTGATTGCAAATATTGGCCTATATTTAAGCTTAGAGTGACATGGAGACAGCATACGTCTGAAGCATTTTTGCGATTACGTACCAACAAAGATCGAAGCTTTTTTCGAATTTTCCACTTGTGCTCTTTTTGTGTAATATTTTCATCTCTTTTTATCATTTTTGCACTGTTGTCTAATATTCGACTATTTATTAATGCTCTGGAAGTTTTTATTTTTTAATGCGCTACTGCTCAAAAAAATGTTTGCTTTAATTTTTTTGCATATGGAGTTCTAGCAGAATATGATCGTGTTTCTATATTGTTTTTAATTAACAAAAAAAGGAATTATCTACATCATTATGTTTTTGCTGGGAAGGAGAATGCTTCGCAGCTAACTAATTATGTTCTTGATCGAAATTCCAATTGGGGTTTGTGGTTATGTATGTGGCTATGTTTTGCGATGACGAAATTTTCTGTCTGAATCTGCTGTGGACTGATTCTTGTGGGCAAATCAACCTTGCAATTGTCCGGGCATTTTTGTCAATCCCATTTTGTCTCAACAACAACAAGTGCTTTGATTAGGTGGAGGTAAAATGTAGCCTAGCGGGGCAGCGTCATGGCCAATCAAAATAGTAGTTTATTCTTATACTCACTACATATGTTCCCTGTACTTTCGCTCTTTTTTGTTTTAGTTTTCGCTTCAGTCAAAAAGCAAGAAATTTTGAGAAAAATGCAGAGGCTTCAGCCCAACCATTCAGTATGGCTCCGTGGTCTCTGCGGCAATGCATAAAATTTTATAAATAATCAAAAATGTTTAGAATATTGTATACATTTACATAAAATGAATTTTATTTAAAAACAGTTAATATCTGCTATCTCGACTGCCCGTTGCCTCGAACATCCGTTATTCCAAACAAATTTTTACTTCCCCTCGTTAGGCTTTCTTTTTTCTTTCAAAATCGTCCTTCATCAGAAATTTGATTAAATTTTTGAATTTTTAGGCGCTGGAAAATCAACATTGCTAAATGTTCTTGCTGGATACAAGTAAGCTTCAATTAAACTTGTTAACTTTTTCCAAGGGTAAAATATTAGATGTTTTTTAAAAACCACAAGATAAATCCAAGGTTCACCAACAATGTGCTCACGTATTTGCTTTGTAAATTTTGTTGAACTGTTTTTAAACGAGTTTATGCCAAATTCCACATAAAAATCAGACATCAGTTTTCCTGAATGTTGCAGATCTTTAATGACATTTTACAAATGTCTAAATTATTATCTTTTTAAAGGATTTTTAATCGCATTTTTGAACTAGAGAGTATGGTTAAAAATATGTTTTATTATATGTCATCGCTATTTGAGTGACTTCGTTCTTAAAATAACTTTTTATGTAAAGACTTTTGATGTGAATTGAATTGTTCTTAAAGAGTATGGCATATAGCTTTATTGATATGTCACCATACTTTCAGCCCTACTCTCAATCATCAACCTTTTTATCATTTACATATTTATCGGTGTTAACTGCACAATTTTTAAATTTATTTCCAGTTCACGATTTGCCGAGGGCAAAATTTTGATCAATGGTGTCAAAAGAGATCCAAGAAATTTCCGAAAAATTGCATGTTACATCATGCAAGATGACATTCTTATGCCGAATTTAACAGTCATGGAATCAATGATGGTATGGATTTACTATTTATCTCTGAATATATCAATTCATTTCAAAATGCAATTGAACTGCTATCATAATCTATATTTAAATCTATAAACGAACTGCTATCGTAATCTATATTTAAATCTATAAATGAACTGCTATCGTAATCTATATTTAAATCTATAAATGAACTGCTATCGTAATCTATATTTAAATCTATAAATGAAATGCTATCATAATCTATATGTTTTTCCAGGTTTCAGCAAATCTCCATTTGAAAGAAAATCAGAAAAAATCACAAAAGAAACGAATAGTAAGATTTATTTTGTTTTTCAAGTTCACTCTGATTTTAATTGCTGAAAGCATTTTGTAAGCTAGGCTTGTGCATGCGTAGCAGTTGTATATATATATACAGAAAGGTTTCTTCAAACTTTTATCGTTCAGTTTGTCAGTTTGTACCAGTGCTACCACACGTTATTTTGAGTAGCAGCACTTGTTTGTACCCCGTGTGTTGGTCTAAAATTTTAAACAATACACAGCAACAGACACAGTTGGCCTAAGTTCACAAGATAGTTTAGCCTACGACAGTTATGGTATATATGTTTCTAAAGCAAGATAAGACAGAAATAAGATTATAAATTTTATGTACAGATTTATGTGTGATAGTGCCCGTGTTCGTTTTGTACTGTTATGAAAAATTTTACAGTGAGAGTAACTTTTAGTTGCAGACTTGACTGGCAGTAATAAAATTTGTAAATTTTGTGATCAGTGACTTTTTGGAGTATATTTTGAATTGGGGGGGGGGGGGGGTGGTGATGAATTTAACAATGGCTGAGACCTATGTTTTGTAAAATATTGGAAGGACTACAGTCCCCTGGGCCCTTCCTCTCCGCAGCCTTCAACTGAAATATCTTTTTCACTCATCTAAAGGTGGTAATAAACTTGATGCGATGTTCTTTATCATAACAAGCTGGCCTGCTTTTTCCGGCTACTTCCTATCTTTCTGGTCTCAACTCGCAAACCCGAGGCGGGGGAACTATCGAAGACTCCAAGTCTGACATGGAGAAATTTTACACGAACATGTGTGAAATTTCACATAAAGCTGACCAGGCCCAACAAATAGCGAGCGAGAATGTAATTACATTTATAGAATTTGAATGGTTTTGTTTCCTATCTGGGCCAGCCTTATACAATGTCGGAAGGGGCATGTCACGAAACATTTTCCGATTAGAGTTAGAAATTGGTCGATAATTAGTAAGCTCAACTTTGAGAACTGAATTTCCAGACGAGATGAAATTGGTGAATAAATACCGTTTTACAATTTCCACCGGAACATACGAATTGCTCCATGGCACAATAATATGCCCACCTGCAACCAGGCAGCACTTTCCTTAACTGCGTTAACAGCTAGTTATAATTTTGATTTCGACCAGGCAAAGTTTGTGCAAATTTATTAGTAATTCGCCACTTGTAATGCCAATTGAAAAATGTTTTTTCAAGTTCTCTGATTCATTATATGCATAGAGAAAGACTTGGAGGGAATGGTTTAGAAAAAATAAAAATATTTGACAACATAAAGATCTTTCCGTCCATGTGCCATTTTACAACTACTCAAAATAATGTGTATGATAAGGCTTTAGGCTTGTTAATTTCTTACCTGATGTACGTTTTTACATGCGTTTGTAAATGAAACATTGAAATTTTGACAAACATTTAATTTTTCTGTAGGTGTGTGAAATACTTGGTGTGTTAGGCCTATCAGAATCTGCAGATACATATTTGGAGGAAATATCTGGCGGTCAACGAAAACGATTGGCTATTGCTCTTGAACTTGTCAATAATCCACCAGTCATTTTCTTAGATGAACCCACGAGGTTTTTATATAGTTATAATAATATATATATAATAATAATAATAATAATGAGGATGAGACTTGAGAAAAAACTATATTTATTGTCGTTACTCAGAGTTTCACGCACACGGCGATCATCAGATAACTAAACTCAGTTCCATACTTTGTGTGACTGTTATCATACAAGATTAGTACTTATTACAATTCTTATTACAATTCTAAGGTAGGTGTTTGGGTATTTCCGGAACACCAAACACCCACCTTAGAATTGTAATAAGTACTAATCTTGTATGATAACAGTCACACAAAGTATGGAATTGAGTTTAGTTATCTGATGATCGACGTGTGCATGAAACTCTGAGTAACAACAATAAATGTAGTTTTTTCTCAAGTCTCACCCTTATTATTATTATGTTTTGCTCTGCTTTTATGGCATTGAGCACTATTTTAACCAGTTAAGACAAAACTTAATACATTATATATATGTATATATAAATACCTTGTCAGTAAATTTTTTAATCAAACCAGTAAAACAATCTTTCAAATCTAATTTTAATCCAAAGCCGGTGAAATAACGAGTTTTTTCCCGCCAAAATCTAAGGTGGTGAAGCTCCCTGAACTCTCATACCTTTATTGTGAAATTTTGTCACTAGGCCAGAAGCCACTGCTGGCGGCCATTTTTTGTCAGCTGGTGCAATGCTTTTGAAAGGGGAGTGCATATATTTTTTACATGCATTTTACAATCTTTTATCATCATCATCATCATCGGATTGACCTCGGTCGGATTGACATGACATATTCTTTTCAGAGACTTCTATCTTCCATCGCCACACCAAGGCCCCTTTTAAGTACTTTCACATCTTCAGCAAGCTGGTCGATAAATGTGCGCGAAGGTCTACCTTTTGGTCGTTTGCCATGAGAGGGCTCCCAAAGAAGAACTTTTGAGATCACTTCTTCCTTGCTTCTCCAGCAATGCCCAGTGGACCACATTCTCTGCTGTTTGATGACATCGGTTATCTTCGGGAGCTTTCCATACAATTGAATATTGGTCATATGTTGGTTCCATGAAACACTTTTCACAACTCTTAGCATCTTCGTGTATGTCCCATCTAGTCTTCTCTCCAATGATTTGGTAAGTGTCCATGTGTTTGAACCATACAACAACACACTTTGAACAGTGGATTTGAAAAAGGATAATTTAAGCGGCATTTTCATTTCAGATTTCCAAATGGTGTCCATTGCTCTTAAGGCAATCCATGCTTTGGCGATCCTCACTGAGATATCCTTTGCACACGATTTTATCCAGGATCCAAGATACAGGAAGTCATCAGCTTGTTTTAGTTCTTTCTTGTCTATTGTTTTCAAAGTATCATGGTTTTCAATATTGAAGGTCATGTATTCCGTTTTACTTTCATTTATGTGGAGTCCAATTTGTTTGGCAGCAACTTGGACCCGATGTAGCAGCATCTCAGCTTGACTTAAAGTGTCCGATATCAACGCAATATCATCTGCAAGGTCAATGTCTGTAACAATTTCAGTGGGATGTCTTCGGCTTCTTCTTTTCTGCAATGTAAATCCAAGTTCTCTTTCGTTGTTCACTGCCAGATGCACCGCATAATCAAGAGAGATAATGAACAAGTAGGGAGCAAGTGTATCACCCTGTAATACGCCGGCAAGTATCTCAAAAAATGCAGTGTCACCATCAGGGGACAATACTTGAGCCATTGTGTTATTATACAATATGTTTATAGCAGAGACTATTTCTTGCGGTAAACCATATGCGCGAAGAATTTCCATTAATTTATTCCTGTGAACAGAGTCAAATGCTTTTCGAAAATCTACAAATGTTATAACTGCTGTTAAATTCTTTGACTTAATACCTTCAGTCAATCGCCGAAGTGTC
>JAYJMH010064692.1:0-11816 GCA_036873815.1 Phacellophora camtschatica | reverse complement strand
AGAGTGATTCTGACATTAGATGTAAAATGATGGTTTAATGAAAGATTGGAAAACCAAGATTGTATTTTTCTTGAAATAGTTCTGTGGGTTAAACTTTTGTATCATGAACTAGCGAGTCAGAGAATTAGTTGATTTCTCTACATATGGTCCACCGAACCGGATACAGAGTAAAATTCACAGAAAATGGAAGAAGAAATTGCCAAATCGAAGAAAAAACGGAAAGCGCACAGAGGAACGACGACAAGATTGCTAAACAAGATTGAAGATCTTTTGAAGGAAGATAACGAGGATCGTGATCGATTGAAACTGAAGCAATGCTTGATTGATTTGACGGAAAAACAGAACATTGTGAAAGAACTGGACGATAAAATATTCGACTTGATGGTAGAAAACGGAGTTGAAGACGATGATTGCGAAAAAGAAGCTGAGGATGCCAGTGATATCAAAGAGCGGATGACCTACGGGCTGGTTACAATTGAAGATGCCCTCAAGGAGATTGAAGGATCGATAGCCTCAGGGAGTGAGAAAAATTCATCGTTGGCTAGAAGCAATTCAAATGAAAGTTTGGTGTCAGTCGCCTCAACAATGAATTCAGCCAGAAAAACAAGTAGAAAAGTGAGGTTGCCGAAACTTGAATTGAGGAAATTTTCGGGAAAGATCGCTGAGTGGGCAGAGTTTTGGGACGGATTCAGAAGTGCTGTTCACGATGACGAAGACTTGGCTAAAGTCGACAAGTTCAAATACCTGAGGAGTTATTTGGAGGAGCCTGCAAGGAGTGTGGTGACAGGATTTTCGCTGACAGGAGCTGATTATGATGCAGCGGTTGATTTGCTAATCAAGAGATACGCGAAACCAGGAGTGATTAAACGAGCACACATTAATGAGTTACTCAACTTGGCCCCAGTCTTCAATGAGATGAGCGTTGAACGATTACGTCATTTGCGGGACCAAATCGAGACTCACTTCCGTGCACTGGAGGCGCAAGGTGTCGAAAAGAGTTCTTATTCGAGTGTGGTTGTTCCAGTGCTGATGGAGAAGTTGCCACAATCTTTGCGACACAATATGATTCGTTTTGGAACGAATCACATGGATTGGAACGTGGATGACATGCTGGAAGCACTTAGGAAGGAGTTGGAAGTCTTGGAAGGACATGTGCCTATTTTCAAGAGCTATCATGGAAGTCCAGGAAAAACACAACAAGAAGAAACCAGACAACAACAGAAGCCAAGAGGAGCTGAGGGCCTAACCGACGACCGCAAATGGGAACTGCGATGTCTTCAGCAGTTTCAATTTCATTGCCATATTTTATCAAAGTCAAAATTCCTTTTTCATTTCTTCGTGTCTCAACCCATCCCAGACCGGGGAGGTGATTTTCTCTTGTTACCTCTTCTTATTTAGATCCTTTGTTAACAGTGATGCAGAAGAAAATCAATAGCTAAGGGGTCTCTCATGGGGCCGGGCGAAACATTTTGTCACGCCTTTCAACCACCCGGAAACACCCAGTTGTTCGTTGTTTCCACAGTGGAATATGACTTAGGAAGGGGGGCTCATCCCCCTTTGATGAAGAGCTAGAGGGCTCAGCCTCCTCTTCTACACCACTATTCATTAGATAAAACGCACATTTACCTGGTCAAGTTATCTACTCCTTGCACGCCTCCATTAATATCGCGTCTCCTTGACTTCTCCGTTTCTCTTCTTTTAGGCATTTCCCCACCCTTCACATCTCCATACGTTTTATAGCCATTATATGTGCCGTCATTTCCATCGTTTTTCTCAAACATTTGGTGTCTGCTCTTGAATTGATTGCTATCATCTTCAGGCGTTTCGTCTTGTCCAAATTCACGGCTATTTTTGGAGAGATTTCTCTTCGTATCTCCTGAAAAATGTTTCATGAAAAATCCCTAAATACCGGTGACCTAAGAAAACGCTAAGGATTTGACGAAGTGTAGTACGATGACCCATAACTGTCACGACAATTTTAAAGAAATTACTGAAACTAAATAGGCTATATACAAACTAAAACGATTATGGCCGCAACAAATGCGCTTACGGCAAAAGCACTTACGGCAACAACAAAAACACCCACGTAAGTGCTTTTGCCTTAAGCGCATTTGTTGTTGCCGTAAACGCTTTCGTTGTTATCGTAATCGTTTTAGTTTGTATGTAGCCTATTTAGTTTCAGTAATTTCTTTACAATTGTCGTGACAGTTATGGGCCGCCGTAGTGTAGTGAAAAAAATATTACTGAAATAGCCCCCAAATGCTTTCGTAGTAATTTTATTTTGTATACTGGAAAGGGTAAAAAGTGGACTGACGTTTGCAATGCTGAGGTCTCGGTGATTCTCCTGCTAAATTAATTTCTTTAGGCCCATTAGCCAAATCTCTGTTTTGAGGTAAAGGCAAATTTGAGATTTGAAGATGAATATCTCGGCTCATACGCCACGATTTATGCTAAATAAGGCATTCTCCAGCAAGTTAATTATCAGTGAATTACTACGAAAACATTTGGGAGCCATTAAAGTTATATTTTATTAATCACAGACATCGGTATTTTTTGGGTCACCCGGCATGTAAACGCTCTGAAATGTCTTCATTAGGTTGTCGTCTTTATGCGAATCGCACATACGTTAAATACTCCAATTCGTGATGAAAATATGTCAAATACGTTTCATTTTCATTTCATTTTTATTTACTTAAACAGGGTAAAGTTATCAATTATGTACAAAAATTGCTTTCCAAACTGCCCTGTACAAAGAAAAAGATAAACCCTAAAATTTACTAAAAATTACTTCTATGTTTACAATATAAAACTGAAAAATTAATAGAGTTAGGCTGAGAGAGGCAAATTGCTCTTCAGCCTACTTTTAAAAATGTTAAGGGAGGGTGCTTGTTTGACATCCAAATAATTCAAACTTCGACGATTTGAATATTTGCATACAAATAAAACAGCAATCAAAATTAAGAAATAAGACATTGTATTCATCAGAGTAGGGAATATTCGGAATTGTAAACTAAAATAAAGCCTGATGCTCTTACATGAAAAAATTATCTCACATTCTAAGACTGCAAGCTGAGCAATGAAATCAATTCAGACAAAAGACTAAATTGAACTTCATGCAACTGACGTTCTCATCCCACCTTCCAGCTTTCGTCTCACCTACCAGCTTTCGTCTCACCTTCCGGTCGTTATATGAGAATATTTCATCTCACCTAAGTGAAAGACCACCTCTTGTGGAGTCGGATCTCACCTAATAGGGCTAGCCTTTCTGCCATGTTAGTGCGAGATAAAAACTGTAAAGAATTTTACATAAAGGTGGGATCTCACCTCTCAGTTTAGGTCTAGTCTAAACACCACACAAATGGGACGAATGAATGGAGTTCATGGCCTAGAAGGTTAAATTATTTTCCTTTAATAAACAAGCCCTAGGGCAAATCAATCTATGTTCTTGATTTCTATTAAAATATTGATTGAGTGTTTGAATGTTAAGTCCACAAATTAATTCTATGTTATGGATTTAAATTAGTTTACAAGTATTACAGTCCAACTTATTTTAAATCGAATCCGGTAGGATCGCTTTGGACAAAGAAAAACTATCCGACAAACACATACACCGACAAATGCCAATTAATTTGAAAAGAAAAATGCGGATAGGATTTTAATGTTTGCAAAATTTTTCTTGACTCAAGTGATATTTCAGCCCGACTGTGTTAGTTTGAATTTAAGTTCCTTCTTTAATTAGTTTATTAACATTTTCACATGGTGTTTATAATTTTTATGTATCGTTAAGAATGACTTAATAAACTGATGCATTGTGAATGAGCTGCATCAGATGGCGAGATAAAGCGGCTCTTCAGATATAGACAGGACAGGCTTTAGCGTGAACATGGGTGGAATATTAGTTATTAGTTCAGAGTACAATAATTTACCATACACTCTCGTATGATTCCCTACACGTGCGATATGTTACACTACTAAACTTACTACATTCTGCATTGCATTTAAAAAAAACTGTCTTGCAATTCCAACCATTGGTTCGTTCACGAAATGATCCAAATTTCAGATAAAAAGCGTAATCGGCATTTAAACAAAATTGACTGTGCTTAAAGATCACCTTAGCCAAATAACCTGGTCTACGTGATCATGTGGCATTGTAAAAAGTGACCGGGAACATTCCTTCTTTCCCACATACTTTTCTTCGCCAGGAATCGCCAGTTTTTTTTCAGCGTTTTGGCGGAGAACAGAGTTCTTTGCATGGGAAGTCTGAACATTATATTATACAGGGGACAGAACTTTGATGCTCTTTCCACCGGAAAATTCGCCGAGAAAGATATGCCGTGGATCACTTAGACCTGTTAGTGTTGTTTAATGTTGTCATCATTGCTTCTATCCTGGACTAATTGATTTATTTACAATTAAAAAGCAAATAACTTTTTTTAAATTTTTCAAGTTTTAAAGATTATTAAGTTTTTAATTTCCAAAGATTAGCAAAAACAAACCAATTTAATTAAAAACCCTCAGAATTAATTCTGTTAGCTAGCATTTACTGCCTAAAAAAAATGGCTTTAAATGTTTTCTGATTCATACCTTGGTTAGATCATAGATAGCTTATTTGAAGGTAATTTAGAAATACACAAATGGGGTTAATTTATAAATAAAAAAATAATTTATTCGTTATGCATACATTTCTTATGTATAATCGATCTAATACAGTAATTGGTCCATTCACTTCATTTTTCAGTCATCTAACTTTAATGCGAATATATGAAAAGAACATAGCTTCTAAATTTTTTATGTATAAACTAATCTAATTCGAATATTTACATTCATTCATCTTTTAAATACCGTTAACCCCTAAAGGAAAATAGTCAATAACTACTAATATTAAAAATACAACTTATTGACGTTATCGTTAACAACTAACAACAAAATATTTGATTTATTAAGATTAAAATATACTAACTACAAACATTATCATTAATTACTAACGAGAAAATAATCGATAACTACTAAGATTAAAATATCTACCAACCAAATTTTTGATTTAACGATACAAATGTAAATAATTTCATTTTTATTTGTTAATAATTTAGATTTTAAGATTAATCTAAAAGGAAGATAATAGACATGGTCTATACTCTATAAACTAAAAAAACTAAACAAAAATTGCAAAGAACAATAAAAGAACTATAAAATTACTGTGGCTGTATGAAACATTCGTGACCATTTCAAAGAGATTTATCATGCAAGAAAAAATCGACTTACTATTTTCACACAAACTATGATAGGGGGCTGACCATTTTTGAAGTGGACGATTGGGACGACTGGGACATCTTTGCCATTCTACAAAAATATAAAAACCTTTACAGCAAAGACGTTTTTAACACACTAGATTCGGGACAAGCATGTTAAAATGCTATTTTTAGTCTTCCAGGTTATATTTTTATAAATAGTAAATTTCATACCTATAGTGCAATCATTCAAATCATAACATGATCAGCTTGCAATCATTCAAATCAACAAAGAACAGAAAACATAAAACTTATATAAATTCCTAAAGGTTGTGTTGTCATGTTCAGACATTGAGCATGAACCTTGGTTTTTATGCAATTTCCCACTGCTCTTCTGGTCGAGAAACTGAAAACAAGATAGATAGCCTTCAAGAGCAAAACCAATGCGTAAAAATCACGCTTGAAATCAAAGGCCTTACAAAAGTTGTGTCTGCAGAACCTCATTAAAGTTCCTTCTCTGATTTCAACTGATACTAAAATACCTTCAACAGTTCGCATCTGTAATTTCCTTTTGCAATCTTCTTTTCATCAACATCACAAAACGCTACAACCTGGAAAGGGAAGAAAGTACGAACAATACAAGAATGTTAGGTGAGATTTTAAAATTACTAAATAAACAAGGTGGAGTTGCCAATGAATTAAGACACGTTAATTAAACGTAAAACTCTCAGAGCACAGATTTTAATCCTATTGTTAAAACTTTTAACCTTTGCACGCCCGGATTTATATTTTTTAAACTAGCAAATCCCATGTAAGTTTTATTTTGCAGGGGGTAGCACATCCAGACCAATTTAATGTATATAATAGATTAGCGTGAAATATCTTAGATCAGCAGAAAGTTTTACGTTGTCAATGGACCCTATGGCCTTTCCCGGGGTGGAAGGGTTAACCATGAAACTAATAGATAGTGAACTCAGGTACAAAATATTGGCATCCGAGATCAGTCAATGTGTAGCGGATTAAAAGGCTGGAGGTAAGTGGTCAAAACTGGCCAATGGTAAGAGTAGTTTACTTACTTACTGACCGTCTCACTCTCTCGTTCTCATTCAATGAATAGCTAACTGGCAGACTGGCCAACTGACAGACTGGCTGGCTCACTTTCCCACCGTATGTCTCTCTCTCACTCGCTGGCTGACTGACTGACTGGCTCAATTATTGACTCACACTCCCTGTGTTCCTCACGGGCTTGGTCACGCACTAGCTGTTTTCCTAACTAATTGGCTCATTCACTCAATGGCCATTTTCTCGTAGGCTCATTCTCATTTACTGACTGACTCAGATTCACTGACTAACTCTGGCTCACTCACCAACTGACTCGTTTACAAGCTCACTCGCTAATTTGCTAAATAACATCAACCTAATGATAGTATTTCAAAAAACATTTTACATTGTTACCTTTGTTCGATCTTCACTTCTGAGAGATCGATAAAACTTGCGTCCTTGTTTTCCAGCATTCCAAATCGTGAAGCTACTCCAAAAGTCCAGAACTCTCTCCTCGAGAAATTTTATTCTTATATCCCAGATCGTTTGCTCGTGCACACTAAAGGTAGCTGCATTTTCATGGTAGCGATAAAGAAGCAAGGCTTCATCAACTCTATGTAGTTTTCCACCGTTCTTTAAATGTTTGTAAAAAAATGTTAAATCTTCAGGGTGCCCCTAGAATAAAATTTGGAATAGTAATTTCAACATAATTTCCAATCACCTTACGTAATTTTCTTCACATTTTTACAAATGCTATGAATTGATTGGCTATTTTCAAAATGTAAATAGAGTGATCTCTCCCCTGAATGAATGTTTACCATTAATTCATTCTCTCGATGCTTTTGAAACATGCAATCTCATTAAATGTGCTTCTAGATTGTAGTTAAATCATACAACTCTCACAAATTCTAAAACAAAACTGTAAACAAGTACATGGTTCATATAGGGCGATGATACCTTCAGGGGCGAGACCAGTCTACATGAATGTCGAATAAAAAACAAAATATACAGTTGTTATTTGTCATGTATCTAAAGATGGTGTTTCCTTATCTCATCCCTATTATGATGTAGTATCAACCATCTTAGACATGACTAAAATTTAGCATGATTAACAATAGCATACATACCCTCTTCACTTCATCAAAATATCCAAGTGATTTTATCAGCTGTCTTGAACAAAACCACGTTGGCTGAATTAGAGTAGGACCAAATGAAGTGTAAATCTACAAATAATAAAATATATGACAAATAAATAGTCATTAAAGTCGCAAGTAGGTTTCTTTCCGAGCAACCTTTAAGTCATTAAGTGCTGAAGTAATTTTAGATAAAATATTAAACATATACAGCAACATATTACATGGGTTGAAACACCTTGCTAAAATTGGCAGCCAAAGGTGTCAAGAGGGCCCAGTCAACAAGAATTAAACAACAGAAGCATGACAAACAACAAGCTTCAACGCGCTACGTTTTGCAAAACATTCGTAATTTATCTAATTCATTGAAATAAAGTGAAATTTTATTTTAGCCTTATTACTTAGAGAATTATGCAAATTTCAAAACAACACAAATTTAGAAAATCGAGGAAGAAGCAGGCTACAATATTGCGAGAAAAGATTTTTTTCGCGGCAAAGGCCTCAAAATTGAATGTTTTTCAATTTTTTGCCATGATAAAATTCGCTGAATGAATGCCACGCAAAGAAAATAAAAGTAATAAAGTCAAAACTTCCATTCTAATTTTCGTAAATTTTTATAAAATTTTTGAACGATGCTAAGCAATTTTACCTGACTGTAAAGTTGTTCTTCTGTTAAACTATTGTGCCATTCAGTGTAACGTGGAGTGGATCCTATTGGAATCCTGTCAAAGTAGCAACCGATAATCTGAAGAATAAAAGGGTTACACATTGCAAATCAAAAGTACAACATGGTTAATTAGATGGGGGGAGGGAGTATCCTGTGCTCAAGGAGATGGTGGAAAATTAGTAATTCAGGGCATCGGGCTGCACATTTACTTATTTAATTTCCAAAGAGTTGCGCATTTAATATTTAATTCATGCAAGTTTCATTGCAGCCAACTTAACCCTGTCACCCCGGAAAGGGACATATTGATAAACAACGTAGACGGCAATATTTTCTGGAGGTAAAGATGGGCAGAACTTCATATTAATTTCAAATATTTCAAAGTAAGTTTATTGCTTGAATTAAATTAGCTTGCATGTGCTACCCCCTGAAAAATAAAACTTACATAGGATTTGCCTGTTTAACAAAAATCTATCCGGGCGTGGAATGGTTAAATTATAAGATGTGATTAATATTATAGTAGGATAAAAAAAAAACTGCTATTATCACTAGGTAACTGAGAATTAAGACTAATTTCTTTCATTTCTATATCCGTCTGCACACAGTTTCTCAAGAAATACACATTTCAAGAGATAAACTTTGGAGATAAACTTATGTTTTAGGAGATACTCCTTAAAATCATGATAAAAAAAACTCTGATAAAAAGTTGATGTCAACGCACCAAAGAACTTATGAAATTAATTTCAAAGATTTGTAGAGAAGATTCAGTTTGTGACGACTGTCTTTTAACATCGACACATCTTTAGAGACACCTGGTTTCCTCCCAATGTGTCAAAACCCATGTTTGGCTTCAGAAAATACAATATATTAGGAATTAAGGAAAATAATTAAGAAAGAAAATAACATGTATTTTTGCAAAGGTGCAATAAACAACAACAGTTCTTCTGGTCCAACCAAAATAAAATTAAAAGGGTAAATCGTTCCATTAATTTTGATTAGCAGTAGTATATACACCTTCAAAGTGTTAAAAAATGTTCCTTTTTTTACAAATGCAGAATAAAAAAAATTGGTGCTAACTTAGCCCATTTTCTTGAAAACATGACAACATTTTTACAATCTTAAGTACAGCAAGCTAAAACCTCTGATCGTAAGCTACAATCAAACATGTGGTAAATGCATGAGAATTCGAACGCAAAAATAGTAGTTGCAGGTAACTTCCTAAATGAATATAAATTTAATCATTTTGTTGTTATTTCGTTGTACTTTTGTTTTGCCCTTTGCAATTTGCTTGCCATCCTGCAAGTTTGAAATGTTACCCACGCAAAAGAGCTAGCAGAAAGAAAATTACAAAGAAAAGACAACGAAATTATTCAATTGACATGGCAGATAATTATATTTAATTATAAATATTAACGATAATAATGAGCGACGTTTCGATGTCATCTTAACATCATTTTCAAGCTAAATGAAATAAAAGACGTTGTTTGTGTATATAGAAAAAATAAACAATAGAAATATTTTTTATCACGTGATGAGAATTTTGGGGGTTCAGATGATTGGCGCAAAAAAACTAAGTGAACAATTTAGCGGCGATGGAATCTGACTGCTTGTTTAATTTTTGCTTCAAATCTTTAATGAACAACATTTCGTAGATAGAATATTTATTATAAGGAATATAGAATAATTATGTATATAATGATTATTCAAATAATTAGTAATTGCTGAGAATGGGTTTTCTGTTCATAACCTCTCCTTAATTGGTGTGAGTTTGTTTAACCCCTATGTGAGACAGGTATATTCTTTTTGAATTGTGTTTTAGGAGAGTCCCTCCTGTCAATGTCCGCATCACCTGGACCCTGGGAATTGTCACCCTCTTTCCCTGTTTGAAAAATAATTGCTCACCAACTGGCTATGTGAGTACCTGAAGATTCTCTTCTTGGGTCATAATTTGGATGGATTTCTTTCTTTTTTACAATGTGGATTAACCATGTAACTGTCCTTTTGAATACAATGTAATTGACATTTTGTGGTTTCTGTTCTGGGATAGGAGCATTTCTATGATCCTCAAAGTGGACAGGGCTACCTGGCCTATCGATTGAAAACCGTTCAGCGTAACACTGCAAGTGACTTTAAGAGGAACTCCCTGACTGCTCATCAAGGCGGCCAAAGAACTACGAGGCAGACCTCAACATCTGAACAGCTGTTTGGTGATGGATGCAAAGAAGCAATGTCCATAATGAAGCATGCATCAGACCAGGACGTTGTTAAGGGGAAAATGAAGGCAACATTCAAGCATAGACAGAATATGCTACATGATCTGGACCAGTCATCACTCATCTTGGATCACTTCCCAAGATTCTTGGATACACCAGGCTTGGTGAGAAACTCCCAGATTTGATTAACTGAACTTTTGAATTGAGTTTTTTTATGGTGTTTTTTCTTCTGTTAGATTGAGCAGGACTTCATCATGCTCTTTGGAGAAGACATCTCAGGGAAATTTGTTGCAAGATGGCCAACGTTCTACAAACCGAAGGTCATCACTGTCAGCAAAAACCTTTGACAGAGCGTTCACCTGGATGACCTTCTGTCTGCTCAGGAGGAATCAAGTGATTATGGTATGTATTGATAGATAAATATGTTCAACAGTCTTTTTTTTGTATATGCATTCTAAGCATGGCTTGTTATGATTTTATCAGAATGGGACAGCGACTTGGCAGCCATTCTCCTGCTGGTTCATCTCTTGCCTCCAACCGCCAAAGGGAAGAAACAAGTAAAAATTAGTGCAACTGAGGCAGCTGATCGTGTTGTGAAGTTCATGAAGGTATGTTTTTGACATGAATTATTGTGCTTCACTTACTGTAAATTGATCTAATTTTTACAAGACTGTAAAATGTAAAGTCATTATTTGGCGTTATTTATATTGTAAATTTATAGTTATTTTTGGAGGGGATGGGAGAGATCAGGGTTACGGTAATTTTATGACAAAATGGAACAAAAAATTGGTTATGGGAAAATAATGGCACAAAGAATTGTATGAGCCCATTAGAACTGATCTTTTCACTTAAGCTCACAGGAGTTTCCTTACAAGTCATATCCCCTTTTGTGGGATGTTCACAGCTAAAGGAAGGTGGAAAATGTTCTTAATTTGTTGCTAGTGAGGGACTAAAATCATTATTTCTAATGTGCTGTCTTTTAATCTTAGGTTGGGACAAGCATGGCAACATTCCTTGGCAAAGTTGGATCTGCACAGCCCTTCCTCCTCTGCGTTGGAGAGAAGAAGAGCAGTATTCAGAAGTTCTACATCATCCTGGATCAGAAGCCCATTCCTTGTGTGGCACAGACTGCAGTGGCTGCCTTCGATGAACTTTTTAAGGCGCACTTTGTGTTTGCTGTGTCCTACGATGCAACCCTCCTCAACTTCTACACCTTCATCCAAACAACAGTTTATGGGATTGATGCGGCAACAACAAAGGAGAGCCCCAGAGTCAAGGAAATCAGAGTGAGAATTAACAACACTTAAATATGCCAACATGTTATATTTGTAAGGTTCAGCACAGAAATTCTTCAGCTCTTTTTCAGCATTTGAAATTTAGTCATGCTTTATATCCAGGGCACAAATTGCGTTTGAAATGTGGGGAACATAGCTGTTCATCTGTTTTTTACACATATTCTGGGTTCAAAAAGCACTTGATGAAAGCACATGGAGGCACTACTGCCATAGATTCTGTTTATGTTGACAATGTTGGAACA
>JAYJMH010064681.1:0-11817 GCA_036873815.1 Phacellophora camtschatica | reverse complement strand
CCTGAACTGAACATGGCCTAAATGATGCTGCGACTTCCGGTAAATTTGCATTTTGCTGAGTCAGCAATACGAAGAATTGTTTGCTGATGCGCAGTCTTTCTATTTTCTGTTCATTCATTTTTCAATACAACAGAAAGACTGCACGCAGGCTAGGCTTTGGTAGTAATAAAGGTACGTAGATAACGGCAGCAACGGAAATTGGTATGGCTAACATGAAACAATCACCAGACTTTGATTGTAATTTTGTGAAGTTCAACAATTTAATGTAATGACATTGTAATTTTTGTTTCAGAAGCCAAATTATTCTTTAAAGTACACACTTACTGGTCATACTAAAGCAGTGTCTTCTGTAAAATTCAGCCCAAATGGAAATTGGCTATCATCATCATGTAATTAAATTATTTTTCATGTTATTCTTTATTTATTAAAATTTATGTGACAAAATTTTGTCTTCACATTAAATTTGGCTTCTTGAATACATCTGCAGCTTTGCGTATTCCGTACCAAGCCAAAATTTAGTAAAATGAACAATCGCAATATAATCTAAAAATTGTAATGAGTATAATTTTTTTTTTAAATCTCACTGGTGAAATCTTGAGATCTAAATTGAATGATCTACAAAATATATTTTGTGATAAACTTGAATGACCCTATGGAAATTAGTGCATTTCAAAGAGGAATAGGTTTTTTATTTCTCAAAGACAAAAATATTCTGTCAAAAGCTGAACAGAAAAATGTTCTTTACGCATGTGTAAACCCATCACTCTGTAGAGTTTTTGACCCTATTCTACACAGATTCCAGCATGTTCTAAAATACACTATGTTGCTCTTTCATCCAGTTTATTAAAACTTATTAGTCAGAATACAATGTCATTAAATTATACGAAAATGTAACTTTATAAAAAATGCCTCACCCTATGACGTATTTATGATGTAATAATTGACCACTTGTTGGCACACATCTTTAGGAATGTTAAACATGTTATGTAAAGGAGTGAATTCTCCATGTTTCTGGTAAATTGATTCTACTATGCTGAATAACACATTTGAGAAATATTTTAATAATTGGTTAGAATTGTGTAGAGTTACAATAAAATACATTATTTCCTTTTGTTGCATTCCACTTTTTACTTCAAAGGGGAGATTAGTTTCCACAAAACTGTAAAACATATCATGCCAAAATATTTCATTGTCGATTGCATATTAGAAAGGTAATTTGAAATATGCTAATTATAATTTCCAAACCCATCTTCCGTGTAATTATGACGTCTTAATTAAATATCAAAAGAACTACGATATAACAATGAGACCACTGTGGAGGAGCAGAAAGTTTTAATTTACATCATGCTTTTGATTCTTTAATTTTTCGATATTCTGAGCCTTTACAACACTGCAAGGTACAACAAACAGCATAATTCAATATTAGTAATCAACCCCCGTCAATAAATTAAATTAGGTTAACAGGTTTTTTTCCAAAATTTTCTGAAAAGGTGTAGAAAGGATAGAAGCTAAGAGTCAAAATGTTACATGTGTGTATCTATTAAATTTATGGAATGGTCAGTGAAAAACTGCTAAAAAGCCCCCCCCTACCCCTGTGTAGGATAGGGTTAAAAGTATCCCCAGGACAGTAGATTTTTGAATGCATAGGAATCAACATCATCTATGAGAATTTTAGAATTACCATTGTTTACCAGCTGCGGACAAACTCATTAAGATATGGGGAGCATATGATGGAAAATTTGAGAAAACTATAGCAGGCCACAAATTGGTAAGTTTCACAACATTTTAACACTTTATTTGTCATACCAAATACGAAATACGAAAAGTTAATTCAACGAAGCTTTTGTTGACATATAGTGTTAACAGTCTTTTGTACTGTCCACTTGTCATTTCATTAATTGACCTTAATTTCAGTAATTCTTCTACGATTGATCCAATAAAATATCCAAAACGTTTAGATATCACCAAAATTCGATTTTGTTATCTATTAAAAAACATTTTAGATGCCATTGGAAAACCAAAATTAATTTGAGAAAATATTGCTATTTTGGTCACATGAAAAATGATGCCATAATTACTGCTTGAAAACCCCATTCTTGAGCTATACTTTTGAATAACTTGCAATCCACCTTTTTGTGAAAATGCTACCATTGTGCAAATCGTTCTACTTTTTTTAGGTGTTGCATTTTTGATTCTTCAATTATATTCAGCTAATAATGTTTAGTCTTAGAACCAATTTTTGCATTCTACCTACTTTTTGTCAAAATATAAAGATTTTGAAGTTTGCAAGAGCGTTGACAGTGAAAATTATATCAGGTCAAAGTTATGATGTCATGAAATTTATGCGGTCAAGTCATTGTATTGCTCTAAATTTGATAAAAAATATGTATATATAAATGCAAAAATTTATTATCACATTAAACTTTGTATGCAGAATCTAATCCAACAGTGAAAAACGCAATATGAAATTCTTTTTGTACATTTTAATAATGACAGCCCTTGCTCGAAATGTTGATTCCAACCAAAATCATACTTATTCTGACCAAAAGCATTTGCATAATAGTTCTGAAATGTGTAACAACATCAAAGAATAGAAATGAGCAAAAAATAGATTTGAAGATTACTTAAAACCGTATGATAACATATTTTAATCAAAGCCAGATAGCTCATAAATACTCTAAATTTCATTGAGTTTAACTACTACTAGAATATTTCACGTTCGGAGAAATGATTTCACCCTTCCTACCACAACTGTGCAAAAATAAGCAAGATTGGTGGCAAACTTCAAAGGTGCCAAATTTTTTTTTTAGCGACCAATAATAAAAACTGTAAAAATAAAAACTGTAAAAACTGCTGACATTAGGAAACAAGCTGCCTGATTTCAATTCACAGAAGAATGTTCAACTAAAGAATATTCTTTTCGTGTAAGGTTCTGATTGGCTTTAATCAATTGTTATGAATTTAAAATTGTCTACTCAAAATGAATACCAAGTTCTTTGCTTTTTAACTTGAATTTTTACGTAGTAAGTTTTTCTTATGTAACTGTGTGTATCTTTTGAAAAAGGGAATATCTGATGTATCTTGGTCATCTGACTCAAAATTATTGGTATCAGCCTCGGATGACAAAACTTTGAAAATATGGGATCTTGTGACAGTAGGTATTTTTTTTGTTATATATGGTATATATGTATTTAGGTGTGTATACCTTTTTTTATCTGGCATTGAATTGCGTTTAATTTTCTTTCAATAAACAAATGAATACGGAGTGATTCGGAGCTGCTGTTTGTCATTTTTTTTAAATTTATTATTTATTTATTTTTAAATTTAAAGCAATATACAATACAAAACTAATATTCCAACCACAATGGGAAAATACGAAGTTGCCGAGTTCCTACCATGGATGACATTTACAAAGTAATGATACGTAATACATAACACACGAAAACCTGATAAATGAAAGCAATGGCCTACTAAAGGAAGGAGGAGGTCGGGATGTTTACATTAGTTTATGTTACACAGTTTTCAGACACATAGCACCCAAAACTCCAGCAGCTGCAGGTTCTAAAATAAAATTATGCGCTAACAAGCTATCCATACTTTCGCCAACAACATTTCATTTCAATCAATTTGTAGCTCTAATATACGATATTGTATCTTCTAAAATAATTATATTTTCAAAAACCTTAAATTTTGGATTTCCGTACAGCAAGAGTTCACAAAAAGCTTTAGTAGTTGAATTATATTGGTCCCAAGAACATCAGCAACGTCACCAAAAAGATTCATGGGCATTTGATCAAAAAGTGGCCAGCGCATGAGAAAATGCACATTGTCTTCTTTAGGAGCACCAAAAATTTAACTTAAACAATTAAAGTCATGCCTGAATTTGTGTTCGTTTAGTGGAATGAGCTGTATGCGTGGTTTGTTAAATAACTGACACCTGTAATATTTGAAATATTATAAACAGTGTTCTTTGTTGGTGTTATTAATCGTAGTAACTTATGTTAAATTCATCTCTAGTGTTAACAGGATTTTGTTAAATAATATAATCGATTCCACTCATTTGAGTCAAAATAGACGTTAAGTGTTTGCTTCTTAACGGGTTTCAGAAAAAAACTATTTGATTTTAGAATTGTAAAGGTTCCTATGCAAACAAAAAGTTACCTTAGGTAATGAAGCTATTGTTATAATGCCAATTTAAATATATACCACTTGATGCATTTATTGTGAGCTATTTTGTTCTAAATTCTGCTGGAAAGTGTTATCAGAAACTGCTGAAATCACAGAGAAAAGATGATCCATCTTTTAGTTTTGCAGACACGTGTTTTTATAGTTTTTGAAAAATGTTAATAGTAAAAATAAAATACGTCAAAACGTAATAATTTGTATTCTCGTTGTATCCTGACGTTGTATTCTCGTTGTATAACATGTGCAAGCTTGTCATTGTCATTGATAAGACGTTATGCAGAGTATGCTGAAATTGATACATAATGGGATGAATTACAGTTCCCATGAACATTTCAGTCTCCCTGACCATGCTGACAACAAGCTTTTTCTTGGATTTTTAGCCTCTTCACAAGATTTCAAAGGAAAAACTTTTGAAAATAGAATGGTGTTTCTCCCTTTTGGATTAAATAAGCAATTTTCATGAAAATGCCTCCTCCCCTTCTTATTTCAGCAGTTAACAGGAATATGGTAATGAAACCTCCCACACGTAATAAACGAACATTGTAGATTCTAAAAATAGCATTAATTAGTATCTAATTATGTTCAATGTTACTAGGCAACCAAAAACAATGGAGAAATAGGAAAAATTTGCTATTCAACCTAAAATGCAGTAGTATTTGCTAAAACCAATAAAATCTGGAAAATTATAAGTAAAATATAATTTCAGAGTCACAGTAAGTAATTAACGAAGCAAAATTAGACTTAGTGAACCAATAGGGCTTTATTAGTGTTATTTGAAAAGTAATTAGTGAAATTATGATAATTGCAAATAATTAATTTTAAATTGCCAAATTTCCTTCCCTGCTAGATTGATGAAAATTGTTACAAAATCGATACATTTTGTTATTTGAGGCAGTTATTTATCCATTATATGATGTCATATATGTTAAAAGTTGAATACGTCAGCAAAAATTAACAAAACATATATAGAGAAAAGTACTCATTGAGGCGAATCGAGTGCTGTAATTTGTAAAGTGATTAGCTAATTAGAAATTAAATTAGAGCTCTCTTTACAATTTTGTTCATAACCACTTGCCAACTAAGGATATATGGAGGTCACGCGGTAGAACAGTAGACCATAATTGTGCTATTGTTTTGAAGGCAATTAGATTTTAGGAAAAGTCAAGAAGTTTCAATTGTAATTGCAAGCAGTTTAGATGATATTGAGTAATGTTTGGAAGGGGGCATAATGCCCCCCCCCCCGGCCAAATAGGGTTAATTATTTTCTTATACACTATTTATCAGTGGGTGTTAATGTATTAAACTAGTTGCCATATGTTTACATATTATACATATTTTCTTGTATGATATTTATATGTCATAGTCGTCAAAACCCAAAGTCGTTTAATTTGAACTTCATTCTCAATAAAACTTTTGCCTTGTTTCAAAATTATTTTTGATCAAATAGAAGTATTCTTTATCTTTTATTCTACGTTATCATCACAAGGCGCAAAACATTTTATATTTTAACATTTTTGAAAGTGTTGAAATGGAAAATTGTATTGGTTGTTAATGTTACATACTTGTTATGAAATTTAATGAATATGTGAAAAAAGTTTAGTTAAGATACTTACTGAAGCCGAGAGCTTAATTTCTGGAATTTTTAGATTGAAATTCATTTTTGCGAGTCTGCCAAAAATTTGTTTTTCAGCATATCTAGTTGTAATTCCAAACATGATTTTACGAACATAGTGATTGTCGGAATGCTTTAGTAAAAAAGGGTTTTGATCTTTGTTTAATACAGATAACAAACTTTTCACTTTTAGGGAAGATGCATGAAGACGTTAAAAGGTCACAGTAATTATGTGTTTTGTTGTAACTTTAACCCGCAATCAAATCTGATCGTGTCTGGTTCAGTAAGTATAACTTAATTTCTGCAATCATTATTTGTGTACTTTTGTTATATATATTTGTTATCTATTTTTGTTATATGTTCATGTTTTTTACGTTTTATTACGAATGCTTTTTTGAAGTTAAGATAAATATTTATTGTGGCAAATAACTCCAATTGAGATAAATGTTTTTCTAATACATACAGCAAAGATAATTTTGCAAAACGAAATAGTGTGTACGTCATGGCTCGATTTACGATTTAAAAAAATATACTCTTCAAATATTTTAATTCCAAACTTGTAGTGGAATGTACTTCATCATGTTTGGATTCTCTCAAAATGTTTTGAAGCTTGTTTTAAAATTTATTGATCTTAACTGAAATAAATCAACATTAAATTTTAAATCTGGATAAATCAAAACATTTTCCTTGGAATTTAAGTAAATGTTTACAAGGTGCTTCAGAGGCACAGTATAGTTTTGCGAGCTTGTTACCGTATTTCTAAATGGCAACGATTGACTCAACTAGGCGGACATTTTTTAATCCTTTTGTGTATCTTTAAACTTGTGGGAGTTTAGTTGTAAATGCATGATCTCAGGATTCACTTGGACCCTTCTTGTGATTAGCTTTTCTATCTTTCATGCAATAATATCTCAATTATATGTATATACATGCTAGCATTGAAACTGATGTTAATGATTTACGTCTAAATTTTAGTTTGATGAAAGCGTTCGAATTTGGGATGTAAAAACTGGGAAATGTTTGAAAACTTTGCCTGCACATTCGGATCCTGTATCAGCCGTTAGTAACTTTCATTTCTGTTTTATCATTTTATAATATTTACGCAATGTGATAGGAACTTTTGGATTGATTTACTAACCGTCGAAAAATAATACTCGCCGTTTGCACTTAAATTTATAAATGGTTTATTATCTCAATTCGACGTTTGTTTTAAATTTTTAACATTTATAATTCATGTAATTCTACATGATATTGCGTACTACTTATTTCTTGGTTAGAGAAAATATCGTGCTCTCCGGATGGGATGTGAAGAGTTTTCAAATCATCAGAACACCAATATAAATTAAAGACATAAATTTACTTACTTTGGTTTACCAATCATAGATATTTTTCACTTTTGTAAAATGGTTTTTTTTAGTTTAACTTCCAGATGTTATTGTTGTATTGTGTTAATTGTAGTTTAATTATGCACGACTGTGTGGTCACCTCTTTATTTACTCATATATATTACCAATATGTATATACATATTTCTACTTTTTAAATCAGGTTTTTTAGTTTATACAGATTAAAATTATTTTATTGATTTTGTAGGTGGATTTTAACAGAGATGGTGCACTGATCGTTTCAAGTAGCTACGATGGCTTATGGTATGATTTTATCTACGAATTACGACTTTTTATATGCAGCTAAAAATTAGGACGGAAAAAGGTTTATTTAAATAAGGTAAAAGGAGTCTTGGTTAATAATGTTTGTATTGTTACTGACTTTGATTTTTTCTGACGATTTGAGGACGATGAAAAAAAAAGATCATATAAGGTAAAGACTATTCACTCCACGACACTGGCTTTTATTATTTTAGTATCACGATTAACATTGTTATGAATATTTAGCATTGTTATTAATATTATTTACATTATTATTTTTTGTTGTTATTGTTACTGTTCGTGGTGGTCCTTTTTACTGTTACTTGTTATTGTTATTGTTAACCGTATGTGGTCCTGAGATTTACAATGAAACTTGACAAACGTACTCTTCTTTGCATTAAAACGTTAAATTAAATAATTCAACTTGTAATACTACGGGGTGGTCTGAAATGAAGTTGCGTTGATTGACCATGATTAGTAAAATAATGTGCCGATTCTTAAAATGTTCATTTCCACAAATTAAATGAAGAAAACTCTGCATTTGGAATATTATTTTTGATTCTACAAGAAAACTAATGTCAAATGGATTGAAAAACCAGCTCCTTTTAATTGTGAAACGCCAGTTTGAAAGAAATTGCCTATGAGTCTGGTCGACGTTTTTGCAATGACACGAAAGGCTATGATTTATTGTCGCTCGATCCCCTTAACTTTCCATACAATTATATTTTTCAGCATAAGGCGTTTTAGGCCAATTTTTTATGCACTCTAAGTTTATAAAGTTTGAAGCATTAAAATTTTAAATTACAAATTCAAATTAAATTGTGTTATCAATAGATATTTGTATTCTTTTGTTTTGATTTCAAAATAGTTTTATTCAAAAGACATTGTTATGCACAACAGCAATTGATTATTGACTTGAATTGATTTTTGAATTTACTTCAAAATACTGAATTGACTTCGAAGAACAATTGAATTGGGTTAAAAACGATTGCTGTTCATGAGATATAGATTCGGGGAAATCTCAGGGGAGAGTTTTGGCAAGTTGCTTTTAGGTTTCTTGGATCATATCAAAATTTGTTCAGTTTGTGTTTTTCAGAAAATTAAATCGAGCTGGTTTCTCAATCGATTTTAACACTATAGAGTCAAACATAAGATTGCATAAAATCGTGATGTTATATGGAGCAAAAGGTAAGATAAGGGGAATTTGCGTTTGACATGCGCAGAAAAACAAACAAAAATTTTAGTGAAGTATCCGCCATTATTGTTTTCATGAAAATATCATACGCCAGATAATAATTACCAAAGAAACGGATTTCCTTGTTCAAATTATTTAGAAATTTTAGAAATTGTTGCAAATTTGGTGATAGTTAAAAACGAAGATAGAAATGTTGCTTGTTTTATCATTTATACATTTAATTTTTGCATTCATACCATCTTCGGACGGAGTGAAATTTTACGACGAAAAGGGCTGTGAGATATTTGGAAAGAAGACCCAATACGGAAGAAATTCTGCAAGCGAAACGGCGGCTCAAGTGTCTTTGACAACTTGTGTTGGCCAATGGCTGATCCAAGGCAATGACAATTTTATTCTGAACTGCGCTACGGTGTTTATTTTAATTACTTGCAGAAAGACAACAGTGTTTATTTTAAAATTAGCCATATCACACAAGAGAGTATTGACACTGAGAAAAAGATATTCAACACTGTTTGCAACCGAACTGTAGAGAATGAGATCAGAAGGCTTGCAGAGCAGAATTCTCAGACAGTAAATAATGCTATCGCTCTTGCTGGGGAGCATGGATGGCTGGCAACATGCATCAGTAATGATTATACAACCATCCATGCAAAGCGTGGCCAAACTGATTAAACAACAAAGTCAATTCCATGTGTCTGTCGAATATTTCCTGAAATATCTGCCAAACATCTTTACAAAAACTCCAGAATCCCAATGGGATCAGCGACACGTTGCTTGAAGAATAATTGTCGCCATGTCATGCCTCATCTGGCTAGCAGCTACAATGGCAGTATGCCTAACTGGTTTGCATAGCAGTTCTTCAATCCAGAATCAGGCTGCATGCACACATGTACAGAGAATCTGAAAATGTCATAAATATGAAGTGCCTCGAAAATTTACATCTGCTTGATTTCATGAATCTCTCATTGAAAAACACAGCAAATTTTGAGTCAGCTTTGGTAGACAGTAGATCTGAAATGAGAAACTATAGAAAAAAATATGCATTAATGTTCCCCAGTGACTGGCCTGCACAGTTCCATGCCCGCAAAGCGGTTTACCATAAATGTGACTATGACACACGCAACTTCGTCAAAAACCTAAAAGTCGTGCTGATTTGTCTACTTGTGACCAGAAAGTATCCACTTCAGATACACCCTCCCATGCGTGTGGACATCCTTCGTTTTCAATGTCTATGTTGTGTGATCCTTCAGAATTAAGAGGCTTTGATGAGCCTCTTCAGGCTGTTGTACCTATCACTGGTCCTCTTTATGTTTCCTTGAATTCGAGAGAAGACGTCATGCTGAATTTCCATCCTTACTTCAAACATGTGTACGAGCTACTTTTTTCAAAGCAGAAATTACTAGAAAAACCTGTATCCTGGCGGACTTCGTTGGTGTTGGAAATCGTTTACGGTGGCTGGACTCTCATTCGATCTTCCGTAAAACAGACCTTCCTTAAATGTAAACATCCTCTCTATAGAATACTCTTCAATCTCTTGGATACCCATACACCTTTAGTTCTTTCTGTCTATAGTGTGGTTTTTACGTTTGAATTCTTTCCAGAACTACTATTCATCAATGATTCGCGTGTTGACATTGTTCTACCGCTTTCAGCGGCATCGTTATGATAAGGCCCCATTGGTTTGGTTATCAAATGTTCTTTTCTAGAAGAGAAATCACCCTAGTTTGTACAGTTATTGCAACATCACATTACAACTACTGACGAATATCATGTTGAAAACACCAATTCCATCATCAGAGCTCAAACTTCAGATGGTGATTCAACAGCAATACCTCAAAAAGTCCAAAAGTCCTACCAAAGCAATTCCAACACAATTTTTGCTCATATTTTACACAACCAAAAAAACTACACCATCATCCAAAATCAGTTGGAAAATTTTTAAGTGACGTGCTCTAAACACTTAGTGAACATTATCAGCCATGCTGCTACACTGACACCAGACACTGATCTTGATGATTCGCCTCTCCACACGATGCTTGACAGTCTCCTTCAAAACAAGAACTACCTTTCTCTTGGTTACCACACAGATCTCCCACTCAACCCATGGATATGTTGTGACCTGCCTTGCTGCCAACCCATGGATATGTTGTGACCTGCCTTGCTGCCAACCCATGGATATGTTGTGACCTACCCTCTCGTTTCCATTTTTTTGATTTAAAATGTCTCAAAGAAGCTACTTTCTGCCCAATGTTTCGTAAACATATCCAAAAGAGCGTTGGTAATTTGGCAAAATCTATCGGTACACCTCTACCAACTGTTCGATGTAGAAAAAAAGTTTGCGTGTGTCCTGATCATTCACACTGACAAATCGATCTCCATTCGCGCCAAGAATGGTCTCATCTGTCTCTTGAACATCACATGAAGGGAGAAACCATATCCATCTGCAAGGAGTCAAAGCTTGCTAAGATGTGTATTTATCTGGATAACTTTTTCAGGAAGTACTGCAGCAGCACACTTCGTGCATGGAATCTTATTCCCGTGCATCTGTTTGAATAAAAGTAGTCTACCAATCTTTATCTAAAGAACAGTTTTCTAAAAGTTAAGGAATTACATTTGATAGATCAAACATTTGTTAGTATACCTTTATTTGGTCATCAGTTCCTTGCCGGCTGTTCTGACAAGTACTCTGCCTCTCAAATTGGTATGCAATGTGTTATCTGCGAAGTTTTGTTGCGTTAACAGTATTGTTTGTTTTAAAAAGTCATTTATTTGTTTTAATAACCTCCATTATAGATACAATTTGATATGTTATATGATTTTTAATTTATAGAGACAACAATAATAATAAATAAGAGTTTTTCTGCTAGCAAGTAATCTTCTTTTGAAAAGTTCTGTGGAATTAATGGTGACAATTTAATCTAGTAAGTAAATATTTCTGGCTGAGAAATGAGAGCTACTTTTTTCCGTTTAACTAAAAATGAAATGAAAATGATAACTAGTTTCAAGTAAATAATTCCCAAATACCTAGAAAATATTTCATGAAAAAAAACTCATAATATTCCAATGAAATAGTTAGGTAAAGAAAATATCTCCGGAGAATAAAAATAATTCTGATATTCTAATATATATATATATATATATATATATTATTATTCATGATATATGTAAATTCTATATTCTG
>JAYJMH010064670.1:0-11817 GCA_036873815.1 Phacellophora camtschatica | reverse complement strand
GTTGGGTTTTCTTCGATAGTTGATGTTATGACGTTGAGGGTTTTTTGGAGAAATATAGCATATTTATAGCATTTCATTTTCTCCATCACTGCGCATGCTCAGTAACGTAAAACTTTCCAATTTTACGTTAAGAAAGTGTTAAGAAAGCTTTAGTGCTGAAATTAGGAAATAGCTAAGAAAGTCTGAAGGCTAGGGTGAAAAAAAAACTTTCTTATAAAAAAAGTGTAGTAATAGATAGAAGATCTTATGTTACCTAAAGGCCTGATTATATAAGGCAAGCTGGACCAGCAAACGCGCATGCTCAGCCAACGGGCCAGCTCACATTTTAAACAATATTTTAAACGATCACGACAGCTAATGTGCCATATTTAAGCAAGTTTTATTTGCTACATAATTTTAAGTTTACAATTTAAAATTTGAATAAAAGGATAAAATTTTACACAATTCATAAAGTAAAAAATTAATAAGAAATGAATACATAAAAAAACATTTTAAAACACACACCCCTAAACTGGAATGGCAGGGATAGCATTAAAAGATCGAAAAGACCTTGATTCCATAACGGTCCCCTTTTACGTGTCAATTTGGCAAATTTGGCTGCCTACTTTGAACCTTTCGATAGATCTTCTGTTTCTTTGTAAGATGGGTTCCACACTATACTGCTCCCGTAGACTCCAATATTGGTCAAACTTAACTTTTATATATACAATTCGATTTTCTTACGCAGCTAAGCGATCTGTTTATCAAATTTTAAGTCTTTGTTTATCTGTACTCAAAGGTCCTTAATAACTTCAGCTGCGAGTATTGTAAATTTTCATTTTTTTTTATCATATGGGTAATAATAACTTTGTTGCTGCTTCCTCCGAAACTAGATTTAGCTGGACACATTTTTTGATGTTTAATGGGAGCTACCAGCCCTTAGCCAATTTTTTGATATTTTAAATAACTAATCAAAGGGCACCACTTCATGTTTTCATTTAATGCTCATGACAGAGGGAGTGGGTCTAGCAGTGGAGAAAACGACACTCTTGTTTTTTCTTCGCGACGAAAATATACTTTTGCTGAAGGTCAATATTTTTCGCACGTAGATGGACCGATCTATTTCATATACGTAGTTGCTTTTGTACTACGTCTGAGCATTGCGTTTTCTGGTCTTTTCACAGTTATTTGCTTTTCACTTGCCTTTTCTTACTTTTCACTAAGTTCTGCCCCACTCATACTAGATTTTCTCCAAGTCTATTTCGTTTCTTTAATCAGTAAAAATTATGTAACTGCGGAGGAAAATACCCTGTGGAGGAGAGACCTCAGGAAATACTCCGCAATGTGTTTTCCTCCGCAGTAACATATTTGTTACTGATTTACGAAACGAAATAGGCTTGGAGCAAGTCTACACTCATTGAAAATAAATAATGTTGTCAATAAAAGTAATTGCATGAAAATATCCACTCAGATAATTTACACTCGATGAATAAAAGTATTACACAGGCTCATGTCAACAAACAACAAGCCAAATGAACAAAATTTGCATAACGAAAAAACGACCATGTTAGGGCTTAATTTATCAAAAATTTTGTAATCTCACTCATAAAGTCTTGGACTTGACTAAAGTCTCCCCATCACTATACAAGAAAAACAAAGATTACTCTAAGAAACAATTACAACACCACAATTAATTCCGAAATGTACAACAACAACAAATCACAAAAACATTACAAAGAATATTACCAATAAATCATAACACGAGCAAACTTAGGAGTTGTTAAGAAATACAATAATCCCACTCCAGACCCTGAAAAATAACACACTTAGAGGCCTAATTATTTTATTTTTTGGTAACTTTCTAAATGGCTTGAACTCTTGTTAGGTCTAAAATTGATTACCTTCTCGGCTAAGTAACCTAAGTACTAATGCTCTGTTGAACTTACATACTCAAATATCAATCAATCAAAAATCAATCAACTATAAAACTCTGGTGAAATTTTACAGAACCATAAATTTGAATTTACAACACCACAGACTTAATTCACAACTACATAAAACCCTATTAAAACCAAGTTAGAATAATTCCTGGAGAAAAACAGAAAACGAGAGAATACCTGTCGGGGTGGGCTATTTTTTGGGGTTGGTTTTTCAGACAAAAAGTAAATCTTAGGGTATAATTTTTGGAAAAATCATAAATTTTGGGATATCATCTTTCAAAATACTTTAATAAGTTATTAGATTTTTGTCACAATTGTTAGATAGTGTTCTTAGGGTGTGTATTTTTTCTATTTAGGGTCTGAAGTGAAATTGTAATTTTTTAGGGTATGTATTTTCTATTTCTTATAAATTTTGGGGTATAGTTTTTGAAAAATTGATGCATTTTAGGGTGTGACTTGTCTGCACCCGTCACCTGCCTATTGAATTCACCCCCCCCCCCCCGGGATGGGGGTATCTTCTATGGTGATAAAAAGAGACTAGAGTCAAGTCCAATAAAGTCTCTGCGGAGGTAATATTGCTCTTTTCCTCCGCAGGGTATATTTCCTCCGCAAAGACTGATTTGCGGAGGAGCCTTTGATTTTCAAATTTTTGTGGAGAAATGCAAATGAGGGTCAGAAAAAATTGAGGAAGTGAGCAGTCAGAAAAGATGTTGTAAACAAAAGAAAAAGATCAACTTGATCTGTGATGTTTTGATTTTTGGAGGCAAGTGTTTATTTTATTCGTTATTATTATAGCAAATGAATGAACTTATATAATCAATGTGAATGTTTGTTTGGCACACTACGATTGATTTGCTGAAGGAAGGCCGCTTAAAAGAAAGAGCGCGAGGTGAGAAAAAAAGAACCAGGAAAAAAATCCCACTTTCTCTTCTGGAACACTCACTGTCTCTGCATGCTAGGCCTGATTTGCTTACATCAGAAAAGCATTACACGACAGAAAGAATTAGATTAGCCACAAGCTCAGGTGCTTGAGGTTGTGGGACTGCGTAATTTTTGTGTTTTAATATTGCCTTCTCTCGACACAGTTTTCAGTTTTGCAGGTTTAAAATAAAATAAGTCTTTTGCTGTCATCTCAACTCATACATATAATATATGGGCATATTATATGGCATATGGCTGTATGCAGTGTGGCGAAAATTATGGAGAACACAAACTACTTTCGTAATTAATTGGTAACATGAAACTGATGAAAGGAAGTAGGGTATGGCATTACAATGCAATGGATCTTGATATCACGTGTTCCTATCATTTTTCCAACGAAGCTTAGGCCTATCAGTTTTGTTTTATGTAAATCGAATTTCTGAAAAAGCAATTGTTTTGTATTTACTCTTATAGCTGTAGATTTGCAAGCAATAGAATAGGATGGCACATCACTCAAATAAAAAGAGCTTGGGCCAAGATGTCTGCAAGCTAGATACAAGCCACAACAATGGAACAAAGAAGCATAACTCAAAGGTGAAAGGATATCATAATGGCGACCTTGACCAGGAAAGAAATCATGAAATGATAATTGAAAATGGACACAGTGGTTACAATGGTATGTTCTCCAAATGCTACATTCAAAATATCTTTTATGAGCAAATACCAGATATTGAATTTGCATATTTACAGCACTTGTTGTCCACAGGAAACAAAAAAAAGAATAACTAGATATGATAAATAGTTAGGTAAACAAAGTATGACCTGGACACTATTTAAATTAAAAAATTCTAATCATTAAAATTAAAATTTAAATATATTATTTATATGTTAGAATTAATGATTTTTAAAATGTTTTCACCATACTCAAAATTTAGAAAAACTTTCAGTGTGACTCAAGAAAAATTTTGGCCTTTGACTCACTGATGTTTGAAATATGCTTCTCCGATTTCTCGAACTCACATTTTGTTCTCCTGCTGGAAAGAAAAATAGTTATTTTCATTAAGTTTTGAAACACTTGACATTTTAAAAGTTCATTCTATTAAAAAACTGAATTCTAAAACTGTTTGGCCAATGAAAGGAAGTTAATTTTTACTGGTCACTAAACAAAGCCCAGGAAATTATTTGCAGATTTTGAAAACAAAATTTGTTATTCTTTCTTTGCAAAATCAGAATTTTTAAGGGAATTTTATTGTAAGTGTTTATTGGACTGAGAATATTCTGTAGTCTGGATTTTTCATAATTTCAATAATAATTTCAAGAGACAATATTTGTACAATAATTTCAAGAGACAATATTTGTACAATAATTTCAAGAGACAATATTTGCACCCAAAGCTAAAAGTTAAAAGCTAAATAGGCCTTTAGGAGAGCAGAAATTTTATTCAACTAGTTTCCTCAATGCAATGCAACAAAGACAGAAACGTTTTTTGCATACCCATTTTGGGATTAATTATTCATAATGATTTAAAAATTAGTGGGTGCTCTCAGTCAGGACCCAATTTAGCAACTTTCAGAATATTTAAATATTCTGAAATCTATAAATATTTAACAAACTTAATTAGACTTTAATGATATAGACAATGACATCAATCAATGTCATCAAATGAGTTATAGTTTGAAATTCATATTTAGGAAAGCATTACATATCACTTAAATGTCTTTAATTGCAGTACAAGTTGCCAATATTTCACAATTTTAATGAATAATTTTATTGTTTATTTTTGTCTCAGAAATTTGAGATAATTCTATATTTCCCAGAATTTTGGGTCTAAAAGCCCACCATTGTATTGGCATCTATCACATTCTAAATGGAAAGGTTTTCAGTTTGAATTTTTCGAGGCAGTCTAATTGTGCACAAGAAATTAGATTTTTGTTGTTGTTCAATTAGAGCAGAGATTTCTATTGCAACAAGGAGTTATGGGGAAATAGACACTTACATCAAAGCCGGTGTTTGGGGGGGGTGGGGTTGGTGAGACATTTGATATTGGGGGGGGGGTGTGACACCCCTAGAAATATTTACTTAAGATAGGCAATCTTAATGTCATTGTTGATTTTTATTCTTTATCGTTTTGTAGTTTTAGTTTGTAGTTTTATTACCTGAAGTTTGTCAACTAGTAAAATTTGATTTGAAATGGCCTTTTGTGGCTTTGGCCAGAACTCATTGCAATTGATGCTTTTTAGTGGTTAATTTAAACATGGATACTGTTTTCATAAAATTTGATAACTTCAGCAATCTCAAAATTTATACACAATTTAATGGGTTTTAACTCATTGAAAATGCATATTTGATTGATGTTGATGACAGTCTGAATGAAAAAGGAATTTAATTCCACTTTTTGGAATTTTAGTTTCCTCTAACAAAATATGGTAAATATCGTTCTTATTAAGAAAATTAAGAAAAAGGATCGCTCGATCTGACCTGACGAAACAGCTTCTGAAAACTGAAAACGTAAGCCAGGAAGCATAAAGGCCATGCGAGTTGCAGTTTTGCTATACCACGCCTCAGACCTACTCTCCTCGGCAGAGCAGAGCAGAGATTATCTTTATGTTTTGAAGAGTAGAATGTTTCTGGGCTTTGTTTACATCAATGGTACATTGAACATGCAATGTTTACGTCAATGGTACATTGGACATGCATGCACGTGTCTGCAGAATTAGCGTGGACAGGCGTGCTTTCAATTTCGAAAGCGTAAGCAATAACACGACGATACCTTGTCTTCATTTTGTTTGGTAAATATTGTACAACGGAAATATTAAAAGAAAGCGGTAACGGGCATTTATAATCGTCCAATTATAACTGCAATTGGCAAAATTTAGACTTATTTTCAATAATAAACTTAATGTATTTCCTTTTATTGAATATAATCCAAGAAAATTTAAAACAATTAAGCTATCCGAGGACCCAAGTAATTTTAGGCCGGTTCACATGAAGGTAGAGTTACCCTAACACTAAGGTTACCCTAACACTGGGGTTACCCTAGTAGCAGGGTTACCCTAGCCTTCGGTCATTTCTTGTAATTTTTTTGTCATTTTACAAGAATGCTAGGGTAACCCTAGCACTAAGGTCATCCTTGCTGAGAAGTAGGGATACCCTAGCAGCCGAAGCAATTTTTCTCCTCGTGAATGCTCTGCTAGGTTTCTCTCAATTTTATCTCAACTAGTTGTTATTTAATTTTAAATAATTTTAGATTTTTATTATTTGCTTTGCAATTAATTCAGTGAGTATTTTTGCAAGTTAGTTTATTAGTGTCACATATCCATTTTCTGCAACTTCTAAAATTACTCTCCCGAGTTGAACTAATTTTGAATTTATTGTTGTTTTCTTATTTTTGTCTGACCTTCCCTTCAAACAATTCCCCACTTGGTTTGACGTAAAGCATGTTCGGTTGTTGATGCTCACCAGAAACACAATATTCCTTGCATAACCTTCGGAATACCACCACAGACCTTACCTAAGAAACAGCCCACTAATGGACCAATGTTTCTTTCTTTCTAAAGTGCTACATTGTGGAATAGCCTCACAACGGAGTCCAACCAACTCTAAACACCTCTCAACTGAGTCTAAGCCCCGTAACTGTTTTAAATTATCGATTTATCTGTTTGGAGATTTAATTTTTTTAGCCATTTTTTAATTTTTTTAACATTTGTACCTGGTGTCCCAAAAAAGGCTACATGTTTCTAATGCTGCTGTGGGGGAGTTAAGTTTTGATTATCTTCTTTCTACTTAAGTGTTACAGAAAATGTTTCAACTTGAATTTTGATACTTTGTTTGGCAAAATAGACTCAATAATCGCCGAGTTATGACAAATGAAAAAGCTTCTGCAAAACTATGTAAGTATTCATTTGCCAAATATTTCCAAAATATTTCCAATGTTTCAAAAATAAGTTAAGGTTAAAATGTTTACACAGTTAATAAAAAATACAAAGATAAATTCGACAAAATACATTAAAAAAATCACGAACCCCTAACTAGAGTGGCAGGGATAACATCAAAAGATCGAGATGACCTTAATTCCACGATGGTCCCTTTTAGAGGCGTGTTACGAGAAGAAGAGTTTGTTTTTACTTAAGCAAGAATGGCCTAGTGGTTAAGGCGCCAGACTCATGATTGTGGGTTCGATTCCCAGCAAGGTCATACTTGCTGCAAAAGTGTGAGGAGGGCTGCAAACTCTCCGTAATTCCAGGCAAAGGAAAAAGGAATCACGAGGTGTGGTCATGTCGAGAGGAAGGACCGAGGTCGCCCTGAGGGGTCCCCCTGCGCCAAGCTCGGAAACCCATACCTTGCAAGATTAGCAAGTGTATGTGCCTGAAACTGAAACTATATGACCCGTGTCCCCTGCTGGAAACTAGTCATTTCAAGACTTTTGCGGACTAGGCACGTTAAATACGATAACTCACTCACTCACGTATTTAAATAAAATGAAACATCAATCTACCAAGTTTTTTTTAATTCTGGAGTAAATTTTGCATGTAGCTGCTTTTAATTTAATTTAATTTAAAAATTGATGTTATTTGCATTTTTGATATCAGATGGTAATTGATTCCATAATTTAGGGCCGCTTCAAATTGAAAAGGGAAAACGTACAGGCGTCAAAATTAAAACTTAAATTTCACTTGTCTTTGTAATGTTATGCAAACAATACATCTTTAATATTACATGTAATTTTCACCAGAAAATATTTGTATGTAGTATCTTTCTTTCTTTACATTCTACATGCATGTAAATAACTAACTGTTTCAAATATTTTAAGGAGGATTTGGGACAACTAATACACTTGGGCAAGTAATGCACATATCGTTCATTTCAGAAATTGTTGTTATTGTTGCTGCTGCTGCTATTATTGTTGTTAGTATTATTACTACTCGAATTTTTGTTTCCAAAGATCACGACCACGAGGATATTATGCCTGATGAAACCGAGGTTGAAAGAAAATTTTATGCGATGCTGGTAAGTGGTTCATTTTGCTTTCCATTCCATCATTAATTTTGACGTGACACTCTTCCTTTCATTTTTTAGTTTTTCTGTAGTTTCTGCTGTTTAACTTTTTTCTCCTTCTGTTATTCTTTGTAGTTTCGAAAGTTCATTGTTCCTAATCGCATTTTACCATTACTATCATAACTTTTGAAAATTTTTATCAACGTTAATTACATTTTGTTTGCAACTTCCAGCCAGTCATTACTATTACGCCCATAATAAATGTAATTGCTCAACGCTAAAATTACGCAATGTAACGAGCATAGATGTTAGACCATAGTAACTAGCAAAAAGCCTGCCAGTATTTTTGCGAGGATCATGTCTTGATTAATTTTTAAAATTTTCAACAATTTAACGAAACACACGTCATTGTTATGAACATTATTTTAGGTGGCAGCTTTGTGTACAAAATAAGTCTTTAAAGTTTAATTTCCACCAGACTAACAATTTTGAGCGAACAATGTTTCTATTATTTGCAATTACAATTCCGCAAGAAAGTTGGGTGGATTTTAACTTTTTGAGAGAAGACTTCGCTTTTCCGCCAACTATTCAGATTCTTTGAAAATCTCCTGCCATTTCTCGCCTGGCAGAAATTAAGCTTAACGTATGAGTTTTATCATAATGTAGTAAAGGCCACGACGACAGTGCTGCACGACGGATCTGTCCAGATGCTTAAGGCGATGCAAGTGTAACTAATATTAAATAGTAACTCCGCCAAAGTTAATTTTGAAATGAATGTTACCTGCATGATAAGTTATTTCAAAGCATCGCTAGGTTATTCGGAAAGTGTTCACTGCTGTATTAAAACAGCATATTTAACTCAAGACTTTATTTTCGTCAACAATGATTTAACAATTGAAGAAAATGGTGAAAACAAATATTGTTTGATTGGGTCTTTTGTTTGATTTTGATTGATTCGGTATTGTTTGGGATTTTTTTTTCACAGCAAAATACAGCTGCAAGTATATAAAGTGTTCGGTAATTTTTCCTTTGAAAATAATTGTTTGGGATGATGTAGAATAGGACAAATTAGATCGCGGCTTAGTTCTGGCTGTATATTTCAGAAGAAATGCGTTTTTATGGCAATCTTTAAAGGTAGTGTTGTAGTTTGTAATTTCATGTATGCTTAACTGGTTATGAATTTTTGAAGACTTTCTATTCCTTGGATGTGAAAATCAAACGTATTCTTTAAATGCCTAGAAAATTGTTTTGTAGATATTGAATATATGATTTGTTGGTGGGCCTATTCGAGCAAAGCCAGTTTGAAAAATTTATATATTTTGTCTTCATGCTTTTTTCTTTTGGTTTCTTTTTGAAGATGATCAGTAAGTTTCTCGACGAAAACGAAAACAGAACTATTATGGGCCAATTTATATGCATGTTTGCCATTTCATTGTTTTTATGGAATTTTGAAAGTAAAACTACGTGCTCTTGATTGTCATATTACACAGTAAGCTTTCGATTTTCAAAATGGCTTTTCGTTTATTTTTTGTGCTTTCACTTTAATTGATTGATAATTTATTTATATCTTTTTTTTTTGCAGGATATTTTGGAAATATCACAGGAAAGGATAATAGAATTACGCCAAACGTCATTGCCACACAAATGGAATATGGTAAAAGCCCATGTAAGCGAAGAAATTAATTCTTTTATTGTGATTTTCTTATAATCATTGCACACGTACCAAGTATTCCAGTGTTTTTTGTGGGTACCAGTATTCCTTTGGTACTAAAAGCACGATTTTTCGAAGGAACTGTTTAATTTACCGTTGGAAATTGAAAGAATTTACATCCAGCGCTCTAAGAACTGAACCAGATTTCCGCGTTCCCAGTACTTATATCCAGGTATGGTACTTTCCAACAATGGTTTTCAAATGCAAAATGTGCAGCAAATATACGTCAGGTTTGAGATGACGAATTTTTTATGTGAAGATAATTCTCTATCCTTGAAATCTTAATTTGCTACTTAACAAGTCGGAATCATGTCAATGGGAAGCATCTGTAGTTTGAAGAAATATTTGTTTGAGATATATAATGATGTTTTGAGAAGTTGTCAGTGATATAGAGAGCAAAGTATGGACTACTTATTACGGAATATTTTTTAGTTGTAGTAAGTTGGTCGCAAGTCGCAAATTTGCTGAATCGTTTTCTGTTTTTGAGACATAAAATTTAGATACCTATGTCAAATGTAATCGTAGCTTGATTGTTACTAATTTTGCGATCTTTTGTTGTCTAGCACACCTTGGTTTGTTATGTAACGTTACTTTGTTTCATCTTATTGTTTGTTTCATCTGCTAGAAGTTGAACCCATTCCTATTCCATTGTTGTGCTAATGACTGTTTTGATACCTAGTTTAGTTGTTTGCGATGTTTTTGTTGTTTCAATATGAATTAATAACTGTTTGTTTTGAAAAAATGGTGTTGTGCACTGTCATGATTTTGATAATCAGATACACAGTCTTCTCAACAGTATAAATACCTTTCTTAGAACTCATGGATTTGTAAACATCTCCAATAGTATACTCCTTGAAATTATTTTTTATGGTCATTTGAAATTATTATCCGTTTTAAACACAAATATGCTTGAGGCTACGTTTAAATATACCCACATTTCGGAACGTTTTAGATAATTTTTCTCTCTCACCACACGTGAACAAACTTCTTATTCTCGTATTATGTATTATGTTTCTAACTTATAATATATTTTTTGCAAGGCCACAGGGTGACTATGTATTGACATGCTTCCGGTGGTATCGTTTATTGTAATAATCGTCAGTTTTGTAAGTTTTTAGATGAATATATATTTAAAAAATTTGGTAGTCTAAGGATAAATGATCCAAGAGCTGTTTTAGTGAGTTTTTTCGTATTTTATTTGAAAAAATGGTTTCAGATGTAGTTATGTGTCGTGTCATGTTTAATTTTACCTGAGTATTAAAATCATTTAAGACAGCCTTTCCAAGATATGTCTCACAGTCTTAATTGCTCACAGTATCACAGTCATTGTTGCAACATTTTATGGTATTTAACTTGAGCAAAGCAAATTTCAAACGTTTTTGTACTTATTTTTCTTCAGTGACACTTACTAAGTCCATCTTGTTTGTTAGTTTGTCTCGCCTTATACGAGCTTAATTTATACAAGAGACTAATTACTCGCCCAGACGAATAAACCGCCTGGATTTCTCACTGTTTACATGCCAGATTTGTCTGCTTTTTGTCCGTCTGAAACGCGTCATATGAAATGAAATTATAAAAGATTTTAATGTCTACTTTTGTGTAAGTTTTGTCGGATTTTTACTTGAAGGAATGATCCGTTCAAAAACTACTGTAATTTTGATAAAAAATACTTTGTCTTGATGGATGCATTATCCGTTTGTGGTACGGAAACAGCTTTGCCTATGTTTTGACCTGATAAAGTTGTCTCAACGTAGTAGTTGTTTGTTTGAGATTATTTTTCGTCTAATATTTTTGACAAAAATGCAGGTATAATTATCTGAGTAGTTGGTATTCAAAAATTTGTTCTCATAATAAACTGTTTTGCTTGTGGAATCTAATTCAAGAATCAAAAATTCAATATTTCAAAATTTAATAAATCTTAATGCCAGCCTTAGCTTAGACTATATTTCGTACTCAATATATATCGAGGGAATGCCATATCGAGGAACACGAAATAGACTTTCAAATTAACTTTGAATGAGATAATACGTTGGATTGGAGGGGGAGGGGTATTGTTTAACAAGTACATAACTATGATAAATATCATGACGTTACTGGTGGATTTTTCATTTACACTTTACTGTCCACTGTTGTAATATGTATTTCAGTCCTCATGACCGCCAAAGGGTAAGGGTAAATATGAAAGAATGATGTCGTGAGTTGAGTTATCGTATTTAACGTGCCTAGCCCGCGAAAGTCTCGAGATGACTTGTTTCCAGCAGGGGACACGGG
>JAYJMH010064659.1:0-11820 GCA_036873815.1 Phacellophora camtschatica | reverse complement strand
GATCGAATACGCAAAATTATTATAGTACTCAACGCCTTGTTATCTCATTATGTATCTGTAGATTTTAAAGTTAGTATCTTTGTTGACTCTGTAACCGATAGTACTAAGCTGTATTAAGGCGTCATGAATCTTTATATTATTATTATTATATAGATATATTTTTATATATAGATGGGCCATGAAAATTTTACAGCCTTCGCTGATGGGCCATGAAAATTTTTAGAGCCGATTAGGATGGGCCACCAAAATTTAGGAGAAAATCCCAGTTTTTACTCCGGACCCCCTAGCAGTTACTTTATGACCGGTCCCTAATCATAAACTGTGAAGAAAATTAGAAAGAGAGAGAGAGAGCGTGCTTATCAATTTAAATGGATCGATAAGCAATTGAAAGATACTAAAATCATTTTTTGTGTGAAGATCAAGGATTGGCAAAAATGTTTAACTAGAAAAAATCACACAAGCCAGCAGTGCTTTCCAATAAGATAAAAGATTATATTGTGTTCTCCGACGCGCTGGAACGGATGAATTGAAGAAAATTTTGCGCATGTGGTTTACTTTGCAGGGCAGATGGCATTAATAATTCAAGGAGGAATTGTTCAAAAATGGTTTATTGTTTTCCTCTGCGCAAACCCATTCATTTCAATCTGCCGTAAAATCATTGAAAAACTAAGATTGAGCTTCACAGAAAAATAACCTGCTGTACGACAAAATGCTGGGCTTAGCTAGAAGATTGCCGCTAGCGGGTTGTAGTAGATGTCATTGTCAAAAAACCACATTGCATTGTTAGCATCAAGAATCTCTTAGGTTGTTTCATTCAGTTTATCTTTGAGATTCAAAAATTTATCAATTACCCTTGCAATGCCTACTTCGATATCAATTTTCTTAATAAACGACACTACTTATTTTGTAAAAACTCAACGATATTTCTATGGCAACGTACAGGCCAGATACATGGATCATGGCACAGAAATTGGTTAGTTCATGTCAAAAACTTTAGCAAACATTTCTACTGAAGAATCAATTAGAAGTAACGACTTTACAACCAACAGTACATCTAATTCTGCATTACGCACAAAACATGATTCAATACGCTAAAGTATCTGACACTACCAAAGGATATACCAGTGCGAAATCTTAAGCAGACAATCAGTCTGTAATGACGTGAACAAAACTGTAAGACAAACCATTTTAAAGTCATCCATATAGATATACCCCTAACAAAGATACATTGTGGAAATTAAAGAAGAAAAAAAGTGTAAAAGACTCGTCTCCCTAAATTTGTCTAAAATAGTATAACTCAGCATCAAAGAAAAGTAATGATTTAAAAGCTCTAAACTTACCTTGCAAATGATCAGCTTGGCTATCCATTGGTGATCTGAACATATCAAGTAGTCTTGGTTCAAGTGAAGAGTATTTCATCATGTCGTTCCTCTCCTAATCAAGAAAAAGCTCATGAAGAAGATCTTGGATTTCAGGGGATGAGTCAAAACAACATTCAATGTAAGAAAATCAGGGAACCCATTAACACATATCAAAGGAGAAAACGTTATCAATTTTCTGTACTCAGCAGCTCTATGTATTTTCTGCAATACCACAATCTAGAAATATTTTGTCTCGTAGTTGAGCTGAATTAGTCCTTCAGTTTGAAGGTTTGAATTTTTCAGATATAAATAAATATATTTTTCATCAAATGCTCATTTTAGTTACTTTGCTGCGTTTAAATTACACGATTATTTTTTATAAGCAACTTTTAGATTTTGGAAAGGAATGGAGTTGCTTGATTTTCAATAAAAATTTGGAATGCAAGATACTTAAGTGGTTGTTTAATGCTGAGCTTAAATAACGACTGAAAATAGCACTGGGTAATTGAAGATAGTATAATTGAAAATAGTACTGAGCTTAAACAGTGCCCTGCTTCAAAAGCAGAAGAGCTTGTTACGTAATAAAAGTATTATTCAATAAATTTATTAAAACATTTTTACTTGTCTCTTGTAAGTGTAAGTTGCTTACTTCTATTTTATCTCAGAAGTGGGGCTGCTTAATTTTTAGACGAACTTCAGTGAAGTTGCTTATCAAGAAATTGCTTATAAATAAATAGTCGTGTAGATTGGTACATGGGTCTGCTCTAATACAGCTTTTAGAAAATGCAAGGACACTCTAGATTTTATCCGCAGACTAGAAAATAAATACACCAAATCTTTGTTCATCATCATTGACGATTTTCAGTTTATACCTACTGGAAGTATTTAGCACTTGCTATAAAATTTATGACTAGATTCTGAGCAAATACGTTGATAGGATTTATCCTCGGTCATTCTTAAATTGTCAAATGAAAATGTTTCATAGCCTCGTAAAGACGTTTTGTGATTTAGTACAAATGCTTTCTGACAGCATTGTAAGGTAAAACGTTTAGCAGCAAGTTTCTCTAAGTGATACACATTCAAGCATATGAAACAGAGATACATTCATCCCAGTAGAGTATCAAAACAAAAAGTAGTAACAGGCCATTGTTAATAAACACAAATTTGATATAGAAAGGTGGTTTCATATTTGCGATAACAAACTTTTCCAGTTATGTTGAAAAATAATTACGAGTTTAGTTATTTTTAGTTTAATTGAAAAAATGATCACAGCACAGGATGTAACAGTCAGGGTCCAAGAGATTTTTCCTTATCATACGGCAGGCTACAGGCAGCTAAGTACAATTGCTTGTGAGAAGTAAAGATAAGAGAAAAAAATACTAATTTCAAAGGAGAAGGTGTGTTTAATCTAATCAACGAGCAGAAAGAAGGTCGAGAGAGCTTTAAAGTCCAGCTTGGCTGCTAAGAAAATAAAAACACCTGTTTCGGGGAATTTACTCTTTCCTGTGACCATGGGAAACACAAGACCGTGCAGGGGGAAACAAATTTCAAATTGTTAACTAAAAACGTGGAAAATGACATGTATTGAAGAAAATATTTGGAATTTGCGGTAAAATCATTCCTTTAATTATCTGAAAAAACAATGGATGGGAAAAAGCAATTTCTTATTCATAAGAATCTCAGGAGCTGCGAGTTCACCTGCCCATGGTCGTCATACAGCTAGCAAAACAAAATCGTCCTCTGATAAATTTCCAACTCGCCACCACTTTGGGTACAGACCATTTAAAACATTTTAGATAGAATCACAGGATTGAAATATCATAGTCTTAGTATTTGAAGTAATTTAAAAATATTTTTTATCTACTATGCTCCTGATTTCAAGCTTCGAAGCATCCACCATCATTTACAAATTTGAAGATAAAATTTTCAAATTATCAGCTGCTTCGATAATTGGTTTTGTTTTAAAGGCAAACGCAGTACTATAACGTTGCCACAAATCTCTGTAACGTTCTTGCCAAAAATGCTGAGCACAATTATGCCATAAATTTTATTAATAGAAGGCGGCGATTTTCCTGCTTTTTAATAAAAAAATTCATTAATTTATGGTTTAAACCGAAACTTCTTAACAGCATCATAAGAATATCTAAATTTCTCGTTGGACTGCTTGAATTTGACTATTTTACAAATTAATAGAAAGCCACTATAAATAATTTTGAAGCAAGACAACCAGTCGCCTTCTTATACAGAATCCCTATAAGACGCGTCTTTCACTTATTCAAAAAATCCAGCACCGGGAAGTACCCTAGCTTTTAGTGTCAGCAAAATTGTAGTGCAAACGAAAGGTATTGTTTTGATGAAAGGACTAAAAATTACAGGTAGCGTATTGTGAAATGGTTATCAAAGCAAACGAATCTTATAGCTGGTAAACATTAGTTAGGCCATGGCGTCTTCTTGCCTTGCAGATTTTCCCACGAATTGATGCTTCAAAAAAGACTTTTTTCCTTGTAATATTCTCGAATATTATGTTTTAACAATTTAGAACAATAACTCTCACAATGAGTCTTCTTTACGAGACGGTAAATGCTACCAAAATTTTAAAAAATAGACATCTTTAGATGTGGCTTCAATGAATCCATTGATTGTCTTTCAGAATATTTATCACACAAAACAATATTTTTGTAGTAAATTTTTACTTTAAAGATATTCTGAAAAAACTCCTTCTTAAAAGATGACTAGATAAGATAACCTATATGGTATCTAAGTTACTTTTTAAAGTTGATAACATGATGAAACATACTGTAGTTTTAAAAATAAAAAATAAAATCATAATATTCCAACCAACCTGACTTGCGAAAATGCTGTTGGAAGTAACTTCACTCGATGTTGTTAAATTTGAAAAACTATTTGTGAGTTGTGTTAAGTCGTCGACGACTGTCATATCAAGGCCAGAGTGATTGTTGCTGACTGAATTTTGATGACCAAAAGGAGAAACATTCTTGCTAGAGATGGGCGTCGAGTTTGAGCTGAATGTTGGCAAAGGTCTAGCATTTTTATAAAGCTTCTGCTGCGGCATGCCTGAAACGGGAAACGCTGAAAACTTGCTTGGTCGTCCTTGGGGAAATGACGGCGATGTATGCTGTGATGCCATCGACATAGGATAAGGTATCTGGGGACGACTTTGTGGCCAGTTTGATCCAACGGTATTGCTTGGGGAATGGTTTGGCCAACTTGATGAAGGTGATGAACTCGAGTTCCAGTTTGAAACACCAAGGGCAGTTGCTACGGCCTTATTTGAAGCAAGAAGAGTTGATACTGCTGGAAATGGCCGCCTATTAGTTCCTGAAGTAAATGCTGGCAATGTACCCGGAGCAACTCCTCTTCTTAAGCCAGAGTTTGATGAAAAATTTGAGTTTGGGGAAGGACTGCTGAACATCAATGGGCTGCTGCTGACGCCCATTTGAAGTTCGTGGTGTAGAAAATCGTCTCTTTGTGATCCCCAGAAAGCACTGTTGACACCAGAAGTTTCTTGTTGTAGCATCTGTGGCTCACTTGAAGGTGAAAAACTTGAGGAAAAACCCTCGTCCGAATCTTTAGAATCGTCCAAGTTTTTATTTTCAACCGACGGAGATTTGAAAATCAACTCTGACGGAGAACGCTTTCCTTCGGGTGTATTTCTGTCTTTGAAGTCTCGTGTAATTTTGCTTTGCCCTTCACTACAACCAGTACTACCTTTTTCCAACCCCTCTTCTTTCATTAAGAATAGTTGGGTGTTGTAGCTGAATTCAGTTGGCGGAATAGTGCTCGTCACGCTCGTTGGGCCGAAATCGACCATGGTCATGGACGGCTACACAAGCGACAAGTCTTTTTCTTCCTCAAAGTTTTTAATTCTGGTCTTTCTTTTTGTTGTGCACACTTAGATAGCAGGTGGAAGAAGCCACGTATCGACCGTGCAGCCTTTCGGATTTGAAAGCCCTCGTGTTGGTCACCAGAGGTTTTGTGTTTAAAACCAGGCTCGAAGAAGCTAACAATTGGTGTGTAAACAAAAGCTTTGTCCAAGTGAACGTGCTTGAACTAAACATCAATTGTCGTCAACGGAAAAGAGCGCGCTTTAATAGTCACGTGTTCTACCACATGTCATTTATAATGTGTATGCGGGAACGACATAGCATATTTCCTAGAACACTTAATAGAAGACCCAGGCTACTATTTGCGCATTTTCAAGCGCAGTGTATTGCGTATTGTACGATATGGTTCACAATGATGGAAGGGTTTAATGCCAAAGTACACTGTCAATTGAAACTGATCAAGTTATATTGAAGATGTTCAAGGTATTGGTGAATAAAATTGTTTTTAAAATACGAAAACAAATCAAGCTGGAAAAGATAGAAAAAGCAATGTGAGAAAAGCAGATGTTTTCTGCATCCGGTTATCTGATTAACAATTACGGAAAATACAAAGAGCAGCTACTTATGGCTATAAAACACGAGGAAAATTGAAATAAAAAGAAAGAGTACTCTCTGTAAACTTTCGAACCATTTCATAATGTTTGATAAAAACAAGTAAGCAGCCATTGCTTCATTATTTGATTTTGAAACCCAAGACAAGATTCATAAACATGACTTACGCTTCAAACTGATAGCAAGTGCTTTTATAACATACTTGATTAGTCTTGATTTTACAGAAGTGGTGATAAAGTAATGCATGCTATCCAACACCAAATGTTTCTTTTAGGATATAACTAAATATTTACATTTTATTTAACATTTAACATTGAAATATTTTTATAATTTCAAAAGTAAACTGATACTTCCAAACAAAATAAGCATGGATGATAAACCCGCAAGTGTTCTCTTTATGCACACTTTAGCTTGTTGGGTACAATCCCTGGTACAATAAACCAAAATAATTTCAATTGTTCATAACAAATCCGATTTGCACGATGCAATCGAAACGTGCCTTTATATAAAGCATGTCTTTATGGAAGATTTCTCGAACACGTGGGTAAAAAACGTTTTTACGCGTGCTTAAACGGCCAAAACAAACGCAAGGTGAAACTGCGTTGGAAAATAGATATTATTTTCTATTTTCCACAAATATATTGATCCAGAGTACGAAAACAAGCCAATAATAAAATATTTATGGAATCGAGTATAATGTTAAAAAGTTGCTTAACACACAGTACATGATTTTCAAACACAGCAAATTACCGGTAAGTGATGGGAAACAGCTGTAGTTGTGCTACATATCAGTTCTCCTACGCCAAAACGACATTTTTGTCATGTTATTTTTGATATTTTTGACCAATTATGACATTGCAAAAAGTAACAATACAGCAAATATTTCGGATTTCACAAAAACGATTTCTCAATTCTATCATTTCAGAATTAGAATTAGTTCGTTTTTGGAGGCCTTCCACTCAAACATCCATAAGAGTGGTTAGTGAGAGTAAATATTAAGATTGAACCCTTCTTTTTAAAATTTCAAAGAGAATGACAATTTAAATAACTAAATTTTGTAAAATATTTGCACTTTGATAAGAACAGTATTTAGCAAATTTCGAGCGTAGCCCGTTATAAAGTCAAAAATAAATTTGAATTGAAATTTTGTTGACAGCTAGTTTGCACGATAACCAAACCTACATTAACTTTGGAGCTCAACTGTAACTGCCATTGTTTCTAGCAAGATTGTAGACCAAAAGAAACACGAAAATCTTTCATAACGAAAATCTTTCTTAGAAACTCGAAGTTGAGATTTTCCAAAAATTAAAAAGATCACAAGGAACTGTCCAGGCATGGGCATTAAGAAACGCGAGAGTGGTGGCCCTTCTCTGTGTCCCTGTACCAGCGAAAGTCAAGAAGGAGACGTTTACGGGGCACAGGGATACAAGGAAGGAAATACTAACCTTCGCAGGTACAAAGTACAGAGACAGCGAAGAACAACAACTCGCGTTTCTTAATGCCCATGGTCCAGGCTAAAGATAAAACTTGGATCAAAGACTTAAAAGCAAGGAGAAAGAAGTTACTATTTAGCTGCAACTGGACAGCAATAGCAATGATAATAAATCATCCAATTATGCACCCATTCGAGTTGTTGTGCGTTAATTAGTCCATTTATTTTGAAATCAAAACATGGTCAGTTCTTGACAAAATTGGAAATTTAGCATTTCATACGTCAGTTGATTTGTTTTCATTTAAAAAATAGCTAATCAATTATATTACAGATAACATGATAACAATTCTGTGATATGTTTGACTATGCGAATTTTTTCCAAAGGAAACTTAGCTCGGGCCTGCTTTCTTAAAATTTCAAACTATTTTGGTACCGAAAGTTTTTTTAAACTGTCTTAAACTAGACGCAAGTAAAGTTTTTGGTACAAAGAATCTGCTTTTGCTTGTAAACTATTTTATAACATAACAGGGGATGTAGGTTTATGCGGGTCGATAGATCTCCGATATCTTATGATGATTTATTTTGAACTGGTTTCTTATAATAAAAAAGAATGCGTGTAATTTCATAACGTAAACAAACTGATGGCTTGATTAAAAACAAAATTATCCAATACTGCTATGTGGGCATTCATTTGTGACATTCCATAATACTGGTTAAACTTGGCATTACTACTTTTACACTACCTAATTGACAACGAGTATTCTTCGCTCGTTAATTTTTCGAATTTTTGTTCCTAAGAATTTCGATATTTTTCTTCTGTGAATTAAACTATTTTTAATAGTTCGAATGCTTTCGATTTAGGCCCAAGTTAAACTTAAGTCCGAGTTATGTTTAAAAGGTGTTTGATTGATAATTCTAGACCTACAGAATTCTTCTGAAAATATTATACTTCGCAAAGACGGAAAAATATCTTTCAATCAAACATAAATATCTTAAAAACGGTAGGTATGAAAACTAGAAGCTCTCCGAAATCTAATCTCCGAGGTCTAATAATATTTAGCAGGCCTATCAGTCATACCATTTTCAGAATTCTGGAATAAAAAAAAACGAATTCCGTTGTCCCCCGAATCTACCGTTTTCAAATTGGTACCAATCAAAAACATCCATAATTAATAGTATCTATATAGGAATCTATAGCAGCCCCCTCCCACTTATTCCAAACTCCCCCCTGCTTTTTTGTTATTGATGAGTAGCGCTGTTAGAGTCTTGTCCTTCATGTTTGTTATGTTATTCAAAAGTGACATACCCATCGTGCTTCAATGGTTGTTTAATTGAATAGCTTCACCACCATGCATCAAACACCTGCTTTTTGCTGCAAATCAGTGATTTAATTGTTGCTTAGTAATAAAGATTAATTAAATACGATTAATAATTAGAAAAGTTAGAACAGCCAATGCAACGGTTGCAGGATTGCAAAGAATCATCCGGCAACATGGCATAACATTGCCAAGCAGTTTCCTATCATTCGGGAGCAGTTTTTCGCTTTAAAATGCAGAATATGTTGAGTTATTCAGCAAAATTAAAATTTTAGGCAACTAAAATGACTGTCGTGACCAGATCTTGGTTTCTACATTACTTTAATAAACTATTCAAGGCGAGTTGTCTCGCGAAATTTTAAAATTTAAGATTGCTAGTGGCGTAGCTATTTCTTGTTCAAAAACACACTTCTAACACATGCTGGAAATTAAAGAACAGGGATTTTCCTGGGATAAAATTTGAAATGTAAGATCGCTATGTTGGCGGCCATGGCATATTTTCAACTTTTGATGAATAGCAAAAGATTTGATGAGAAAATTTTTAAATTTATATTTCTAGAATGGCTGTCCTAGTTTAATTTTTAGTTCTTGGTGTAAAAATTTATTGAAATTTTCATAAAAATCTTGGATTTTGAATATGGCAAATTTTTCCTTCGACAGTTTTAAATTTTTTTTTTTTAATATGCCTTCGGACTAAGGGGCCAATCACATCCGATGGGGGCTGTAGACTCTCATGCCACCACTTAATTTGAAATGTTAATCTAGCGGTTCAGTTCTAACTTAATCTGGCATCGGCACGCTATTTTGTGAAAGAGGCACAATCACTGATGGGGCAATTTTTCCTCAATTGTGGGGCAGCAAGCTGGCCTGGTGGGGCAAAACCCCACCAGTACATATTAAAATATGCCTTGAAACACACAACTGAAAAACACTGCCGAAACACACAGCTAAATCACATAACCGAAAGATACAGCCGAAGCACCCCTGAAATCACAGAAATGTATGGAACTGCACAAATTTACTTATAGGCAGTTCTAGGCAGTTCTACCTTCTGCGGAGGAGAGTGAGTAATTTCAACATGGTTTTAACACTGAAAATAACTCGTGAAAAAAAATAGACATAGCGGTCAAAGGTTAGAATCATGGGAATAAAAATTTTTAATTTTACGTTTCATGTTGAAAAGTTATAGCTTTTTCACGGTTCACGGGAAATAATTTGGTCCATTCACGTTTCACGTACTGTTTTAGGCTGGCGTCTTCATCACGGGTAAAGCCAATCATGTTTCACGAAAAACCCTTTATCACCCTCTGTACTGCCGACGCAGAGAAAAGGAGGGAAGGGTACAAGTCTCTTTGGTAAGACATGGGTGTGCTGTTGTCATTTTGAAAACCCTTTGGTGATATCATGAAAAAATATGTTTAAATAGCTGAAAATTAATATTAATTTTTATGTTTAAAATAAATATAGCGCCAAGCTTCGTACACATAAACGTTTCAAGGACATAAACCTTCCTCAGTAGTAAAGGGAAAATATACTATAAAGCAATAAGATTAAATTAAAACTGGGGTTATTGAAGAAAAAAAAATAGAAAAAATTAAATTTTCTATTAAATTTAGGGAAATTTTCTTTTATTAAAAAAAGTGAAGAAAAATTGCTTCACGTTGACTTGATGAGAGATTATTATTTTATTATTATTATTTGAATTGCATATTACAGTTTCTCAAAAAATTTAAGAAACAGTAAATAAACTTTTCCACTCAACTTAAAGAAATAAGAAACTTCGTTTCCTAAGTCTCCGGCGAGGGACAGAAGGAGACGAGAAAAGTAAACAGCGAGCAGTTGTGCTTGTCACAACTCACATTCAGACGATTAAAGTCACACCGTGAGCCATGCAATGGTCCTTTATGACCTTTTATCATCATACAATATTCTATTCTTCGACAATTGTATTGTACGCGCGCGTAGCTTTTAATGAAAGCACCTTGCTCCCGATCTTCAGCTGGTTAAACAAGAAACCATACAATTAGTGCCAGAGGGAAGTCACTATAAAGGGCAATAACAAAAGACGTGTCAATGAATCACATGTGCCAAGAAAAGACCGAAGTAAACAAAGCACCTGATTTTACATTTGACACATTTTTACATTCAAAATCGGACCAAGTTTTATAAGCAGATGGCCGTGCTATACTATACATTTTTTAAATAAGGAATGTTAGCTTAATGTCGAGGCGGGAAGTTCCTCATTGTTTTTGTGAATTTTTGCGAATTTTTTTCCGCCAGCCCACGCTTCAACACTTCTAAATCACCTTAAAAGTACTTTCCAAGGCATGTTATAAACATCTGCACAGTTGTACATGTAAATACTTTATGAGATAATTTAATATTTATACCAAAATAATTCACCCAAATCTCGGCTTTGAGTTCCGTATAGGAGTGTTCCTTATAAAAAAAACATGTATGTTGGGGGTCAGGAAAAAAATTGCGGAACGCACCCTGAAAAAATCCGCAAGCATGCCAAAACGACCAACCCACCCTATTTTCGACTACTTTTGCAGATTTTTTCTGGTGTCCTCAAACCACCCACCCCATTTTTTATATTCGCTGCAGAGTTTCCCCTTACCAACCGACCGAGTACCCCCCCTTCCTTCAAATCTATTGAAAAGATAAAAATTCTATTTTTCTTCCCTTTGTACACAGCACTATAATTCTCAACACTCGTAATTCAGTCAAAAGCCGTGCGGAAATATTTGCCGACGACTTTACCAGATTCAAATGCCGCGGCAGTCTTTGTCGAAGGCCTGTGTTGTTCAACAGTAATCTCTTCTGCATTCTCTTCGGCAATGCAAACATTTTGTCGAAGAGAAGAAAATCAGTGATGCAGGGTCAAATGTCTGTCTGACTTGTCTTCTTCACATTTCCACAACAGGAAAATAGTGACGTCAACCTCACCTTAAGTGATTGAAGATGATAAAACGTTTGTGACTGCACTTAATGGTTTCCACCTGCATGTATTTGGTTTCTCTCACACTTTTTGAATTATGACAATATTTCTCAACATTTCATCAAAAGAAAGGATTTGCCTCATGGAAACCACAAATATTCTAAATTCCTCCGCAGGTAGGGCAAGCCAGGGGCGTCCCCATAGGGGGTACGGGGGCGTTGTACCCCCCCCCAATTCTTTATCTGTCGGCACAAACGAGATTTTTGTCGGCAAATTAAGATATATCCCAAACAAAGAAGACAACTTTCTGTCG
>JAYJMH010064648.1:0-11821 GCA_036873815.1 Phacellophora camtschatica | reverse complement strand
AAATCTTTAATGAACAACATTTCGTAGATTAGACAATCTGTTTTCCCTCGACATTTGCGCAATATTTTGAATTGTTTTTCCAAAATGACAAAACGACAAAGGAAAATCAGAATCCCCCAAATCAAAGACCTTCCGTGGGCCATTTTGAAAAAGCTGTGGTCTGAGAATGACGAACGATTTCAACTTCAAAGATAAACATCTCGACTTACAAGGCACCAGCAATCTTAAACAAGGAAATTTTGATTAAGTTAACAATAAATGAGTAACGGCAAACACATTTGGTAGCGTTTTAAGCGATATTTTCATCATTAAACTCAATCAAACCTTTTGCCTTTTCGGGACACCTAGTAGTCCAGTGTAAATGTATATACTAAAGTGTCCCAAAAATATCTGTCATGGTTTAAGAAAATATATCAACGCAAGTTCTACACCACGCAACGGAGGCGTTACAGATTTCCAGTATAGAAACATTAACTTAACATTTACCACAAATTTATCTAAAATCGGTTTTATATTTGCCAATATATGGACATCAAGAGCTCAAAATTATGCTAAAGAAAAACAAGAGGTCTCTGCACAAATATCACCGTCTCTGGTTGTGTTGAACAGGTAATTTTCATGTGAATTTTCGTGTCATGATTTAAAGAGTAGCTACAAGAACAATTAATAACTTAAAATATGTTTTTGTGTTTTCAAGAGTGTTTTCAAGAAAATAAACAGGGGAAAAGTGTGTTTCTGTGCAGTTACATAATTTGTAGCCACTGCATTGTGCTCCATGTTTGAATGGCAATACAAGGCAGCATACAAAACAAACTGAGCTGGCTTTTTAGCAACAAACCTAGTGAAGTAAAAGAATAAATTATGTAAAGGAATAATGAAGTAAAACGACGTAAGGAATAAAATAATGCAAAAACTTACCCAAAGATCTGTATTCTTAAAGTAGCTTCCATAATATTTGACGACATATGTGCTTTATGATTAAAAAATAAAACACATTTATACAACACCAGTTAAATAGTAAAACTCAATAAATGGTAAAACTCATTACCAGGAGATAAATAAACTGAGCCCTTGGTGAGTAAACTGAGCTTGACCCATCTCCTAAAAGACCAAGATTCAAAAAACAATTCCACGGTTAAGTTTATATTTGGTTAGTAGTTAAGTTGCTCTAATAACAGAACCAAGGTTAGGCTCCAGGCAAGTGCCAAAGCACTCTGGATTGATCAAGCACCTTTCGTTGAGAGACCTACATACAAATTGAACATAATCAGAACTCCTTGAAATGTTGATAGTTGAACATTAATAGAGGAGGCTTGCAGATTAAAATTTGATGCAATTTTGCTTAATGTGCATCTGGCAGAAAATTATATTGGAGAGGCTAGAATTTTATTTTGCTTTCTTTGGCTATAAATTTACTTTGGCTTTGATGAAGGTAGACTAACTGATACAATTTTAATAGAGAGACACAGAACTTCCTGACACAATTAAAAAAAAAATACTGTTTTGGCATAAGGCTCAAAATTAATTAGGCCTTCCCCTATCAAAAGATGCAATTATAGATAAACTTCATTGTTTTGTCTATTGCATACAGCAATAACACATGGACCTGCAAAATCTTTGTGAAAGACATTGATTAACTTCAAAAACAATGAAAACCCCCTTATGATCTTCTCCTCAAATTTAGGTGAATCTGAAAATCGGCCCTGAAGAATATTGGGGGTTAATCAACCTCCTTCCGGGCACTTCTGATTGCTTGCATATTAACCCCTATAATTTCTTTACTTTATATCATCTTTCAATGCATCAATGTGTCTGGGGGAGGGGCTTTTAGACAAATCTGACAGTTATCTGAAATGCCAAATGCAACTCAACTTTAAAAAGTTATTTTGCTTAGCTAAAATTACCTGTCACATTGCTGCATTATGCTAATTTCTTTAATTATTTCTTGCAAGTCTGTATCAACTGGAACTTGCTTAATTGCAAGGACATCTCCCGTTTCTTTGTGCATTGCTTTGAAGACTGAACCATATGAGCTGCAATTAAAATATGTAAATATTATAATTATTAATAAACTAATGTCTGCAGCACAAATTAAATGATTGAGATAAAATGTAGAACACTTGCACATATAAATTTTTGAATGGAAACATTTCTTAGACACTGTGTGCAGAACTGTGTGCAGAGGCATGTTCTTTTGAGAAAAATAAACAAACTTAAATACATTTTTAGCCCAATTTTTGTGAAACTCTTCTGTAAAACACAATTTTGTAAAAGTTTAATGTAATAAAAAAAAATTCTAAATTAAAACTACTTAACATTCGTAACTAAATAAATATATACAAAAAAATATTATATGAAATGCAAGGTAATAATAGTATTTGAATTACCCTTCTCCTAATTTTTCGAGTAGATCAAAGACCTCTTCAGGCGGCCTCGTTAAGCTCTCTTCACTCAGTTTTTTTAAACTCCTGTCAAAGAAAAAAAATTAATGCTATGTTAAGTTCATTTACAATGTGATAAAAAAGTTAATACATATTAATTTTTATTATCAGTAACAAAATTAAATTTTGTTACTAATAATAAAAACTTCAATTTCCAGAAACCCTTAAATATAAATTAGAATAGAGAAATATAATTAGCACAACAAGAGCTGCTCAAACCCCTGTGCTTTTCTGAAAGTAAAACAAGGAAAGCTAACTGGGACAATGAGTTGGTTCAAAACAATTGAAATACAAATGGGTGTGAAAGAAAATCTTAAAGTCAGCCTGGACCATGAAAATTTTAAAGAAAAATGTTTATGGAGCAAATCTCTAAAACAGAACAAATGTTACATCTTGCTAGCATTTCCAAAAGTATATTGCAAAGCCTATACTCCAAGGGGCTGTTGACAAGTAGGCTTCGTCTGGAATCACAGCACTTATTACTGCAATGATTCTGACCCACTTTATGACAGAAAATTACTTATTTGATTCCTATCCTTTCTTCTGGTTCTCCAACAAGGAGTATTGAATTCAAGATGACATAAAACCGGCTTGTTTCCACTGCAGTTCATGTCACATGATGAATCTTTGGGAAGTATTCCTATTTGAAATCAAATTTTATCTTTCATTTCCTTCATTTCCCAAAGGCATGGCAGAAAAATGTAAATGTTCGTACAATGGAGAATTTCTCCAGATATCAATCAATCATTTAATACAAAGGTAGGTACCAATATACCAATATTCAGATTTTGATGCAATATAAATCTTCGGATTTTTACTATCCTTTGGTTGGACAGGAAATTCCTTGATGTACTGAGTACAATGATGTTGTTTGTTTATTGTATTACTATTTAGTATTTAAAAAGTTACCCAAAAAGATTTGTTTTTTTCAAAAACCACTCATTTTGACATTTTGAAATCAATCCATGAATTTCAAAGATTGTACCAAAAAGATATGTCAAAGGCTATTCTCGCTAATGAGGGAAACATTATAGAGAAAAACTACCAGGGGGCACATTGTGCCACCCCATACATAGTCCAAGAATTTCTAACCACTTTGCTTTTTCTACAAACTATTTCACAATTTTTATAATTGCTAATTCTACAATGAAATATACCATGTGTCCCAAAAATAGGTAAAAACTTAGGCTAGCAGTGCAAGCTTCACTCAAATTTATTTGAAACAATTTTGTAAATATTTCTTGGTAGTCAACTTAAAAATTGATACCTACAGTAATTTGTTAATATTACACTTGGACAGAAACCCAAAAACAAAAAATTAAGCTTTTATTTATGGAAGCAGCCACTTCCTTCTCCTTTTTAGCACTTTTACTTAAAATCTACCAAAATGAAAGAGCTATTTTAGTTTTTTTTTAATTATGGACAACTGCATTTTTAAGATTCTAGAATCATTATTTAGAAGTGTTTACAAAAACAAAGTTTGCTGTCTGGAACACAGCTATGATTCAGAAAATCCTGCAAAACTATAAGAGTGTAGGCAAAAATCAAAACCTCTGATTTTGAGTGGGAGGCAAATTTGAACTTTAAATGTTATTATCTCAATTTTCAGAAGACCAATATCAACAAACAAAATTTTTCTTTTAAAGTTCACTATCAAGGATTACTTACAAACTAATTTTTGATGGATTTGAACGATAATCTAGCCTTGATCAGACCTGTTGCTATTTTTTTGAAACACCTGGTAGAATTGCTGATTTTAATATGGAATTGGAATGCATTTTATTATCTATTGATTTCTTTCAACTCCTTGTGTATATCCTCATTTAAGTGATCTAGGGGTCAATGTTCCTTGGGCTCCTGGGCCCAAGGCTCCTCAGGCAGGCTCCTAATGCTGCAAGCTAATGGCCATGGTCTCCACAATTAGAATACTGCTTCATCCATCTTTTATGTTACTCACCATTTCAATGATTTTTAATTTTAAAGTCATTTTTATCTAATCAGTCTATAGTATTCATGATTGAATAGTTCAAGTTCACTTATATTTGTTTTAATTTGTCACTATTGATTTTATTTACTTGATTAAATTATATAATTTAAATTTAATTTGGTTTGTCTAACCAAAATAATGTTACAACTAAATTGATAAAATAGCCAGATTAATAATCACGATAATATTATATGAGTTTCTCAATTTTGCTATGATTTTTGTTATGTGTTATCATTTTTCTTTTATCTTATCTACGTCATTTTATAATCTCCATCATTTTATAATTATACATTTTATATTCTAGTTGGTATAAATTAGCTGCATGATATTATTTTAATATTAGTTTAGCTACATGAAAAAACCAACTATAAAGAACAAAAAAAAAATTATTTATTTATATTTGTTTATTTCATTCTTACGTTCTAGTTTGATTATTATTTATTATATGGTCAGTCGATTTAACAAAAAAAAGCAACAACATAAGAGCAAAGGAAGCCAGAGGAAACAAGGAAAAGCCAATAAACATATTTATATTCTTACACTTTACTCTTAAATCATTACTCTACTACTCAAAAAACCAGCCAACAAAACACCAACAGACAGAGAAACAAGAACAGAACACACACAACCAACTAGTTTAGATAATAAACAAGATAATACGTTTTGAAAAAATCGTTTTCACTTAAGAAACAGAAAAGTAATTCAAAACGAATTTTAATAATTTTGATTTGCAACATCTTTCATTTTCCTGTGCGGACGGGAAAAAAAAGTAGGATGGAAAATACAATTCTGCTTCTGCGTTTGATAATATCTCACCTCGAAGACATTTCTAATCGACAAGAACGCTGCACAAGTATCTGTTCTTTGCTTCACAACTCTAACCAAGACTTCAGATTTACAAGGAGAATAGATAAACAATTTTCAAGCAATAAACTTCGCAAATTTCGTCTTTGATACTTAAGAGGAACAAAGTTTCCCACAGCAAATACAGCAAATAAATTTTGACATTGAAAATTGAAAGTTGGCAATGCCTCGATGTATCAGATCTGAAATTTGTAATTACATTAAATTTGAAATTTGGTCGAACGCGAAAATTAATCCACGTGCAATTTCAGGTACTGTTTCATGTATAATTGAAATTTTCAGGGAAAATCTTGTTTACTCTAATTTTTCCTGTTCCTATAATTTTATTCGCTCTAATTTCTGCACTGTAAAATGGAAAAATAGAAATGAAAATGGAAAATGAAGCTATTGGGAAAATGAGTCAACCGCGAAAATTGGGGCCATCCGCGAAAATTAATACATATGAAATGTCCAAAATCGAGCGTTCGCAAAAATTTGTCCTTCTACGGAATCGGAAACTTCGGCAAAGCCTTTGAAACTTCCCAAAATTCTTTCCTATTAAAACCATTGAAATGCCTTGGCTCTCAAATTTGAAATACTTTACCTGTGGAGATCAGACCAACTTCCTCCAGGCTCGAAAGATTGTATCATTTATAGAGGGAAATGAGATTTAAGTAATTTTGAAATTTCAATAAAACGGCTTCAAATCTACAATTTTATATAACAAATGGAGTCTGAGTGCTTCTTCGGCTCTCAGTTGTTTATTCAGTTTTAATGTCACGGTTGCTAAAAGTACAAAAATTTTGTCTTTCTTGAATCAACACTTCCCACACATTCAGTTGTGATGATTACTGACGGCAGTCCCGACGTCATTGACGGCATTCATTGCGGGCATGACAAGCAGTAGCAGTAGCTTAACAAGTTAAATAACTTCTGTCATGAGTTGAATGAGGATCTTCTTTTTTCTCTCTTTTGTTTTTTTTCTCTTGAATTTTTTCTGTTTTTCTCTCATTTTTCTCTCAGTGGCTCAGATATACGCAACTAGTATTGTCAGAAGTTATTAAACTTCTGTTTTGTTAGGCTCTGGGTCACAGGGTAGTATGTCTACTTTAATCACTGTCATATGGGCCCCCACCCCCAGAATAGCTCCTAAGTTTAAAGTTACAGTCATTATTTTGCATGCTGCTCAACTTTTGTTTGATCAGCTTCATTCATAAAAAAGATACATTCAGTTACAATGTATCATCATCATCATCAATTTATTCATAAAATACATTCTTAAAATACCTGTGTTCTATGCGATCCAAAAAAAGCTGATGCCTAACTAACTTGGACCGCTAACATAAAGCGAATATAATATAAATTATTTTACTCCTAGAGTATGTTACAAAATCAGCATCATCTGTTTTATCACAAAACTGTTTGCATGGCCATTACATGCACCCTCTTTAAACAAAAAGAGTTTAAGGCCTATCATGGCCAATTTTCATGGCACACCATTTAGCCATCTTGTTGGCTTAAAATTTAGGTAATGATGATTTTGAAACATTCTCTAGTGGCAAAATATGATTTTAACGAGAAACAGAATATGATATAACAAATTCCTACTAAATATAAGAAACAACAATGAAAAAAGACATATATACCTTTCAATATATTTCTTTATTTTTTCTGTATAATCTAGAGTAGAAAATTTTAGTGTAAGTGGTTTATGATTATTTGTGAAGTTCATTTTGAGCTTTTTATTAAAAGACCTGAAATTGGTAAATTAAAGTTCCAAAAATGGGCTCTTTTGCTTCTTAGAATTTTGTCTCCCATTGTTTTTTAAACCTGTATATTTGGCAATTTTTTTTGTCTGGTATTGTAATTGTGTTTAGCTTGATTTGTACGAAATAGTTTATAGAGACATTGGTCAATGCGCTGCTATTTTGATGCACGCCATGCATTAGTTTGAAAATTTTAATTCGTAAAGGTCATTTAGCTTGGTGACATGAGTTTCTTTGCGAACGGCGTTAGTAGAATGTTTTTGATCTTTGAGAAACACAACTCCAAAAGATCCTGTTTTGTAAAATTTGTGGTTGTTTCAAATGCTGTTTGGCAACAACGCCTTATGCTTCGAGAGCATAACTTATTTTTGATATAAAACACTGTTTTGGAACGAAATGTTTTATTTTTGAGAATACCGATGAGTATTTGACGATTTCACTTTTAGCTTTATCTATAAAGTTTTCCCAATTTAATTTTCGCTCTAAAACCAAGGTTTACAAATTGGGATTTACACGATTGGGGTTGACAGGAAGGGTCAGTTTACAAAATATGAACCCAGTGGTTCTTATATTATAGGTTCTTTTATGGGGTTTCTATTGTATTTGCCAGCTTTCTTTTGCAGTATTAAGGTATTAACCCCCCCCCCAAATACCCCTCTCTGGTAGTTTGGTTTCTTTTCAAGTTTTTAAAATGAAATCTGGTTCCTTCTATTTCCAAAAAGATGCAAGTCTCCCCCGTCTCAACAATCCGTAAGACAAAAAGTACAACTCTTTTCCAAGTTTTTGACAGGTATGATTCACCTAGCTGCCACATCGTATTGTGTGGGTATCAATAATGACACCCAATATTACTTCTTGTGAACATTTCATTTATCCCAACAAGCAAGCGAATATTTACCCTCTTCTCAAGCAACGTGCACAAATATAAATTAATGGCTCGATTGATCAAAGTTTAATATCTAATAAGAAATATGTTTAATATCTAACGTTCAGTTCAAGGAAAGATCAAACAAATATCACAGACCGTCTTAGGAAAAGAAGGGAAGAAGAAAGAATTTAAACAGAACAAAAAAGATAACAAAGAAACTACAGCAAAAGAGTAAGTATGGACTATGGTGTTCTTTGCCCACGGGAGGCAGTACCACTTGACTTGAATAGGAGGGGGGGGCGTTTCTTACACTTTTGGTTTTGGGATTTCGATAGGTAGCACCATCTAACTCGGATAGGGTACGTATCCAAGAAAACCTTGAGCTGACCCAAATATATAATGGAACGAAATCCCAAACACAAAAATGTAACAGTATGGCGCATGTTCTAAATCCCAAACCCAAAAATATAGGACATGCCCCCCCCCCAATCCAAATCAAGTGGTATTGCCCCACTGGACCATAAATGCAATGCCTTCTAGATTCGCAGCTTGACTGGAATCCAGTGCGGTTTTCAAATTAAAAAAGTATGTTCAAAATGCTTCAAAATTTTTAAAATTGATAAAATACATTGTTATTCACATGTATATATCGAAGTCGAAGCAAAAATTGTTGTTAATTTTGAAACCTTTTAGAAACGCAGCTTGCGGCGCTGGAATCCAGCGTGGTTTTTTAATTAAAAACGTGTCCTCAATATGATTCAACGACAGGAGTACGTGGAGTAATGAAAAATTAATAAACTTGTATTACCACCTTGAAGAGTTTAAAAAAACATGCAAAGAAAAATAACTTTTCATTAAATAGCGGCACGTACAAACACAAAAAATGATCAAATGCTAATAATCACAAAAATTTTCAAAATTTCAGTGACAATCAATTTTAAATTAAATAAAAAAATAAAAAATAAAAAATACAGTATTTGGATCCATTGAAAACTATAAAGAAAATGAAAATAAAATCTTATTTCATGCACCCCAAATGAACAAGGGACTTAGGCCGAGCAACTTCTGAAAAAATACCCAATATTGTACAACAACGTTGAAAAGTTTAAATTGGACGATCAAACACAAAAATTTGTCCAAAACAATTTTATTTTTCGAAGCCACTATAAAAATTTCTGAAAATTATTTTTGGCATAAGCGCTATGCAGTTGCACTTTGGCAAAAAATGATGCTTTATTAGTCAATACATGACCCATCCCTGGTGGAAGATTTACTTTATTTGCTGAGACAAACTTTTGCTTCCAATTGTGCAAATTGTGTCCGAAATTGGTTTTATCAGAAGTTATTTCTCCGAAACGTTTCAGTCCGAAAGTTTTTAATGTTAATGTAAATACTGTGAATTTACACAGACATCTATAGTGAGCTATGTCCCGAAAAAGCCATTTTTGTGTTTTTACAAGCAATTTTACAAACCAAAAATTTAACTTATTTAAGGGGCTTTCGACTCCAAAACCCATCATTATTAAATACCACTCCCTAGAAATTAAAACATACTTGGATGTGCCCTACTATTAATTTTCTCTTTCGAAAGTCAGCAATTAGGAAACAGGGCTTTCTCTATATTTTTCAAAGAATGCATGAACACTGTCTTGACAAGAATAGAAGCTGGCGCAATGCAATTTGAAAATCGCAGCTGCGTACTGTATACATTTTACTTTCAGAGCAAACCTTATGAATTTTATTCGCTTCCAACTTTATTGAAAAAATGCTCATCAACTGTCTGAGCAAAGAAAAGCGACCGATAAAAACGAATTGCATAAACTATTTACTTAAATTATCATCTATACTGTCTAAATTATTAAAGTATCGTCTATACTGTCACCGACAAACAAATGAGCGATACTAGATTGGTCCAAGGACTCATTTTTTATTTTATTACTTCATTTCGTTTTATGCCGTGCTCCCTGCTCGTAGCATTTGAAAATGTATAAATGGTTCACGGAGCAGTTATTTTTAAGCTGGGGTCGTCAATGTGAGGCCCACGGGGTATACTTTAACACTTGGGAAAGCTATTCACACTTTTTTCTAAGAATACCAACCTTACTTTCACATAGGAATGGAATTCTAAACTTGGTTGCATCTTTGTATGATACAGTCTGGTCCACAACAGTATTTGATCGGTGCCGTCGGAACCAGGACTGGGGCTGAGAGGGGCGGGGGCTGTAGCCCCTCCAGTAACTTCAAGAACAGTGGCGATTAAAAATAATTGGTTAATAAAACCTTTGTTCTCTATTGTGCTGAGAACAATAAGCCACCCAATCTGGAACAGCTTCCGACGGCACTGTTAATGGTATGGACAAGGAATGAGATAAGATCTTTTCCTTAAGGGGGCGCTCGGGCCTTGGGTAAAAATTTCTCTAATCAGCGTCAATGCTGGAATATTTATTTAAACGGACCATGAAGTCTGGGGGACCCCATGACTATATACCTCGGTCCTTGTGTATAGATTTGTATTTGTTGGCAGGAACATACACCCCCTTGTGCTGATTAATCGCTGAGAAGAAAAGTCATTCTACTCAAGAAATTTTAGAAACTTTTAAAAAACTTCTTTGTACTGTTTTCAAAAAATTTAGTACTGAAGCGTTTCCACGTTTCTTAGACTAAAAGTATGTTTGCTCTCGCTATGTTTGATTATCCAGGCAACATCGCTTATCACCAGTCTAATATCGAACCGAGTGAAAAGACCAGACAAGACAAGACAGAGGAGACGCAGTGTAAAAATATCTTTTCTTTGCTTTCTGGGAAAACATTTGAGCAAAATGACAAAAAATTAAACTTTAGTTTATCTTTGTATGACAATAACGTAAGAGCAACGTACATTTTATTTTCTTTTCCCACGATTTGTGCCAAAAGAAAAATGTCACTCTAGATTACACAATCAATACGGAACGCCCCCGTTTCATTTTTGTGTGTTAATAATATCCATATTTCTTCACATTTGAATAATTTTGCCAGTACATAAGCAAAATAGAAGAGAACCATGTGTCACACTCCTCCGCAGCATCCTACCAGTCACAGCAGCGCCACGGTAAAATGTGTTTGTTGTGTTTATCTCTTCTCTGATTACTTTGCGCTATTAGGGGCGTTGGGGCCGAGGTATGGGCAGGGGGGCCATGCACCCTGCAAAACTGTTGTCAGAAAGTATATTTCCTGTCCTTGTTGGAGGACGATTTCATTTCGAGACAATGAGACAAAGAAAGTACAACATTTGAATGTTTGCCCATTTATGCCTGGATGACAGGGTAATGGTACTGTGGTACCAGAGGGGTGGTACCTGGTACAATAGTTTGCAGAAAAGGTGGAACCTGGTACCAAATGAAGTGGTACCGGTACCAAGTCCATATATGTTGGTACCAAATACAATTATGTTTATGGATGATGAACAGAAAAATACCTCGCAGACTTGAAGATTTTGTCTCCTATATGTAAGAAATTTTGCAAATTGAATTTTATTTGATTTATCTAAGATAAATAAAAACACAGCAGCGCGAAAAGATCCTCTTGAATCGAGAGCGAATGTGGTAGAATTGATAATAACTACAGATTAATATGATGATAGTTATTTACTTAATTCTACCTCTTGCACCTTTTTCGTGGTGTGGTATACACTTTACATCTACCGACTCGACAAAGCAGTTGACAGCGTTTGATTTTTCATTAAAAACTAAGGCTGCGTTTACACGGTGCCGGTACGAAAGTGATCCGATACAAGAGCGTTTACACGGTGCCGGATCCAAGTGTGTTCGCTTTGATGTTGCGTTTACACTGTACCGGATCACTTCTGTTTACGGATTGATGAGCATGCGCACTGCTAACCAACATCACATGGGGGGTCGTGTGAACAAAGGAAAAAGTC